>OX453090.1:27890769-28125769 GCA_949708635.1 Hirtodrosophila cameraria | reverse complement strand
GGGAATTTCAACACGATCGGATAAATAGCACCAAAGTTACGGAAGAATCTATTACCCCCGTCTCAGCTGGCAGAAACAACAGTTTGACAGGCACTTTACGAGTTAAGTGCACTGCTTGCTTGAGTTGCCGCTGAACTGCTTGAAATGCAAAGTGGGAGCAGGGAGTCTCGTAGTCGGGCACACTCGACTAGAGCATTCTTACTTGTTTTTTACATATATATATATATATATATGTATGTATGTATGGATGTATGTATGTATGTGTACTACGATACTATATTATGAGCATGTGGAAAGTTTATGGATTGCATGCGCCTTAGTTGAGCTGCAGCTGCAACCCCACTGATAATAGACTGACAGTTCTGGGCTTACCCTCAAAATACATACAACTACCCATACAAACACACACACACGCACACACACAAAGAGACACTCAAACACGCACACACCCACGCTTTAGTCGTTGTGCTAAAAGTTTAAGCGCCATCAACTTAAATGCTTAAAGCTCTAAAAAACATTATGAAATGTTGAATGTTTCCGAATTTTAAATATGCATTAAGCCAATGAAAAACTTGTGCCACAAAAACATCGCTTAAAACGGGCAAGGGGCGCGTTTTTCCCCCTTCAACAGTATGAGAAACCAGGTGAGGGTGCCTCATATATAGCTACTTATATCTACTTATGTAGGTGGGATAGCTATAACACTTTATCGTAAAACACACACATAGCCAACATACACACACACGCGCCGCGACTTAAGCGTCCGAAGGACCAAAAGCAAAGACAGTGCCAAAATCTTTGCAACAAAATAATAATATTAGCAGCCTAGCATCAAATTTGTTGGATGAGAAATAACACCTGAGAAAAGTTGTTTGGAGAGAGACACAGTATAAATAGCAAATGGAAATGAGTATGGTATCCGAATACGAATCCAAAAACGAATCCACTTGATTTAACGAGCAATTGAAGAAAGCTACCAAGAAACACAAACGACCGAAAAATGAAACGAATAAAAAAATCTGTTGAAACATCGCGTCGAAGTTCTCTCAAGTATCAAGCTTTCTTACCAATTGAGCGTAAGCCTTTTTTTTTTTTCTTCAGACGTTTTTGTGGATGATGATAGGGTGATTTAGAAGGAGGTAGAGTTGGATTAAAGGGAGGGGTATTGAATGTGCCCTAAAGCCGCTTACAGATTTGCAGTAATTATGCGTCAGCGTATGTAAGTGTATTTGTATGTGTGTGTGTATGTGTGTGTGTGTGTGAGTGTGTTTGTATCCGTGTGTATGTTTATGTGTATAAGTGTTTCAACATTGGAAAATTTCACATGACGCCGTCAACATTCATTTTTGAATCGATTAAAGTAAAGTTGAAGCTACTTCTTCTTCTTCTTCTGCCTTACGGGCGGAGCTAAGCCTTTGATGAAAGTCTTCGACCGTTTGCACATTGTATTATTTATGTATGTTGTATGTTGAACTGATTTTATTAATGGTTCTTTTTGGCCGGCGACGAGCCAGCGAACGACAACATCATGAAAGCCATTGGCAACAGCTTTTGCTAGCAACAATGAAAAACGTCTTCTCTCTTGTCCCAAACAAACCCACTCAAACACACACAGATACACATATACACATATACACAGGCACTCTCACCTGATCAGGCATGATTCATACACTCAGTCAGTCATTTAGTCAATCAAAGTGGGTTGATTAAAAAGTTGTCAACGCAACAACAAGCCTACCAAAGAAAATTGCTTCCATTTCAATACAATCCAGTTGAAAGCAGACTCAAAATAATAAGATAATCATTTCTATTAATTTTAGGTTAACATTTTGTAACTATCAGAAGCTCTGATTAAAAATCATGACTGGATTTAAAAAAAAATAAAAAATCAGTTGTAATATTTATTTGCTAATTCTAAAAATAAAAATCAAGTTTTCTTTCTTCAAATAACTTTTTATAATAAAAAAGAAAAATGATTTTTATAATAAAAATCAGTAAATAATTATTAAAAATAACTGATAGTCAAAATACCCATAATCGTTACGAGCCCTGATCAAAAACCGTTCCAAATTTCACTTTTGAATCAATGCTGTACACAAATGAGGGTATCCGACATAGAAAACAACAATTCTACGGGAGTCCGAAACTGAGTTAATTCGGCGTCCCAAAATGCTCACTTAGATAACCCTCAAAAAGGCTCTATGCGGACTCCTGTATTCGCCTATTTTTTTAAAAAATTCTCATCTTATAATCCGAAGATAACCCATACGGTGTTTTGAGATTGCTTTTAAAACCCAACAAAAATTATTTATTTAATCAGTACTTCGCTCGTTTAGAATTCTCTGATTTCGGGTGCCGCCTTGGTACACCTCTCTATGCCCCCCCAAGTAAGAAATAAGTTATTAACATTTATTGTACGTTTTACAAATATTTAAAAAAAAGCTTCAATCATCAGTCTGGTGACAGGTAGATTTGAACTCTAGATCCCTGCACAACCAGTCGGTCTGTTAGACACCTAAGCTAACGACCAAATCAAGTACTCTAGCGCTTATGTTTCTCTATATTACTGGGCTGATAGAACTTATGCTCCTAGCCTACTCTGTTAAGGTATAAGATAGATGATAGAATAAAGAGTTGGGAATTATAGTGATTCTTAACTCCCTAAACACTCCCAAACGGTGCTCTTTCGGACTTCCTTTTCACTCCAATTCGGAGCGCTCCAAAATCACTCCTTTGAGGAGTTGCTGTAGAAGTCCCTTTTCATTACGGTTCGGAGCGCTCCAAAATCACTCCTTTGAGGAGTTGCTGTTGAAGTCCCTTTTCATTCCGGTTCGAAGCGCTCCAAAATCACTCCTTTGAGGAGTTGCTGTAGAAGTCCCTTTTCACTCCATTATCGGAGCGCTTCGGAAACGTTTCTTTGAGGTGTTGTAATGGGAGTCTTTTTTCACTCCGTTTTCGCTCCGTATGTGGTTAGCTGGGAAGTATAAATAAGTTAGCTTAAAATTTATAATCTATTTTTGCTGATGGAATAGTTTTGTTTTAAGCAATAAATATATGCATTGTTATACATACAATAAACTATTCGCAAAACTCTATTTTTTATAAAGTATACTTTGATTAAAATAACATGTTATAGCAAATTCTTGATCAATATAAAATCGTTTCTAAATCGCTTTAAATCAATCATCGAACACTTGTTGCACTTCTATTTTGAGCTGTGTTGTGCAAAAAACTTTTCTTAGTTAAGATCGGGCTATGAAATTGATGTAATGGATGCCATTCATTATACATTATAATCATCATTGAATTCGTGAAATGATGACAAAAGAAGCTATCCTAATTGCTCTAATCATCTAGCTTTTTAGCTGTCGTTGCTTTTTATTTAAATTAACTATAATTTTTTAATTACATTTGATTCAAAGTTTGTTCGTTTTTTGTATCACTCTTTAGTTTGTTTTTAAATTGTTATAATTGTTTGGTGGCAACTTTTCACACAACCCTTTGCACACTGCTGCTACTATTTGTTGCGTGTGTGCGTTTTGTTTCTTTTTTTGTAACTTCGTTTTCGTTTTGTTTTTCGCCTTCGTCATTCTTGGCATCGTCATTATATACATATTCTTCTCTATTCAGTTGCTTTCTCGTTCGCAATGTTTTCGTCATTTTTACATGTTGGCAAACGATATATTTTTACCCTTATTGCTGTTGTCGTTCGTCGTTTTTGTGTCAACGTTGCGCACACGTCAGCAACAGCAGCAGCAGCAACAGTAGCAACAACAGCGGAAACAGCAGCAACAGCAGCAGTAGCAGCAACAACAGCAGCAACTGTCACCCAAACAAGCACTTTCACTTTGCATTGTACTCTTTCGTTTTGTTCTGCTTTTTATCTTTCTCTGTGCTTTTTCCATTTTGCTTTACGTTTGTTGTCTGTCAACGCTGCTGCTTATGTTGTTGCTGCTGTTTTTGCCGCTTGCTTTCTGAGCCAAAACGGTTTTTAGCCCAAAGTGCACAATTTTTGTTTACCACGTTGCACTTAAATCGGCTTAAACGAACAATTCTTTTAAAGTAGCTTGCCACACTCTCTTTTCTTCTCTTACAATTCTTGCATCTTGCCACAAACATGAGCAATTTACTCAGAATTAAGCTTTACACGTGGCTCAAATTGCTTGCCAAAAAAAAGTTTTTCCTCCAGCTGTACAATTATAATTAAAAAGCAAGTGCTTAAAATATTAATGAGTCTGGCATAAGTTGGCGATTGAAAGCCCGCGAGAGTATCGCATTTAGCGGCAGCTCAAAACGCATTCAACGCATTTTATTACTAAATTATGAGCGCACAAATATGGCAATCGCTTTTAAAACTCATTAAGTGAGCCCAGACAGAGACAGACACCTAGACAGAGACAGACAGAACACAACAAAACAGATTTGAACTGAACTGAACTGAACTTAACAGACAGAGCACTGAACAGACATATGCTATAAATATGTATTGTACTTTTATATTATATATATATATGTCTACAGTTAATACTCATTTATAGGAAATTATGCAGTGCGGGCAGTTCCTGAGTGTGGGAAGGGGTGTGGCGGGGGTAACTGCAATCAAATGCACGTTGCATTTCGAGTAATTGCAAAACAAAAATTTAGGTTAAAAATAAATTGCATGTTTCATTTTCATATGAATGTGCGGCATGCAATCGCCAGGAAGTAGCCCACAGTCGCCCACACACACACACACACATATACATATACACACACACATACATATATATACACACACACACACACACTCATACACTCAAAGTGGCTCCATTGGGAGGGTGATTCCCTATGTACTATAAATGTACTATTTGGGGGCCACCCTCTCGCGTGTGCACTTTGCACACAATGCATCTCTTTCCCACACACTTAGCCAAATGGCTCAACGTTCATCTAGCTGTCTCGCTTGCACGCATTTTACTGTTGTTGCTGTTTTCTTTTTTTTTTCGCATTTTTCTTCTTTTTGTTTTTTGCATAATTAATGTCATCATAGGCGGCCGTAATTGCGTCTACCCCGCCTTCTTGCTGCAATCGTTGTCCTGCCGCAACGTGACCGTAATGACGGCAGCAGCAGCAGCGCCATGCCTCACCACATCACACCCTTTCCCCCCCTGCCGCACATCCCCACGACGCAGTGCACTGCAGCATTTTACGTTTTGGGCAGTTGATGGCCTCCATTGGGATCAGGTGCATGCTTCTAACGGCTGTTGCAATTGATTTTGATTCATTGCCCTGGCCATCAATTTGGCTGAAGTAACTTTCATACACTGCACTCGGCGACAATCACTATGTCATGCTCTTTAATCTAATAAAATTTCACCCATTTAACTTTGTTTAGCCATTTTCCAGTCAACGTGGTGAATTTTCCGTGATATCGGTATGCAGTCTTTATGCAACTTTTACATAGATCTTTGAATATAAGTTTAAATCTGAGCTTATGATAAACAAAAAAGTTGCATACAACAGTTATTCGCGGATTTTCTACATTTCCCCAACAGAATTATTCGGAATTTCTTCTTATTGCTCAATTTCGACTTAATATGAAGCTTCTATGGAAATTTCAGTTTTCTAGCTTTTATGGTGTTGACCCTGCGTTGATTGCCAATCGTCAATCAATAAACTGTTTAATATTGTAATAATATTTCTCTTTGTCATTAACTAAATACTATTTTTACTCCCTTTACCCATTAAAAATAGGTGAAAGGAAGTTATTAAGTACTGGAAATGTATGTAACAGGCAAATGGAGGCAAATAATAGAATAAAAATATTACTAGTATTATTATTACAACTTAAAGCTACTTCTTCTAGAAGGAAAATGCAGTGAGTACACTAAGAGAAAAACTAGGCTAAGTGGAATGAAATGTGCACAAATCAAAAACAATCGGTATCCGTAGTAGTGTAATCCCGCTTTCTATTATATGTCAAACGAGAATTTTATTTTCAGAATGCTTTTTTTTTATAACACCGCGGTTCGAATTTTACGAACATATCGTACATATCGTTAGTTTATGAACATTTTCTCCTCTTTTAGGAAAAATGTTGCTTCATTTAGCAACATTTTGTGCTTGTTATGATAAAACATTTTGTTTCTAATTTAAAGCATTGTTTCAGGCCTGAAAAGTAATGCTCAGGCCTGAGCGTATACAATACTGCTTGCTTTCCTTTTTGTATGGGATGTCCTACTTACAGAAGCCCTTCTTTCGTAAGGTCTATTCTCCTGATTAACAAAAAAAAAATGAATAACAAAAATAAAGAAAGAATAAAGAAATAAGCAATCCGGTGGCAACTGGAACGCTAGGATCCAGACCCGTGCAAACAACAGTCAGTGTTACGCACTGAGCTACCGACTATATTGAAGCGAAAGCAACAATTACACACAAATGTATTAAATATGTATTTTTCCCTTTTATTTTTCATTTCCCAACTGGAAATTTCCGGAAAAGTTCGTTTACGCTCGTAGGCATTACCTTCTCGCTTTTAACGTAAGGCCTATCTTCCTGTATCGCTATCAGAGATGTCTAAGGCCTGAAAATTTTCAAAGCAATTCTGAGAAATCAGGTATGAACTCAGCGCTGATTTAGTCAGGCATTCTTATTTCCACCGCTGGGCTATTTTGTATTGTTTGAATAACATTTGTTCGTGATAGAATTCTTCTGCATTGGTATTATTTGCTTACAACTTTTAAGCTTTTACTTAGCTAGTAATGACTTGGACTGTTTAAGACTTGCTGTATGTGTGTTTTCCTAGCGGGACAATTTCCGTTTAGTCTAGTTAATTCCGCACAACATTAAAGGAAAGAGTATTTGAGATTTGTTGCCATGCAGCTGGCTTTGAAATTGTGCATTTAAGTGGCCTCAAGTGAAATGAATTTTAAATATTTAAAGACCCGCGCGATGCGTCGCTTAAACAGGCATTAAGTTAATAAAACTCCAAGGACACGCCCACCTGGCTCTGCCACCTGTGCAAGCTGCATTGTTGTTGGCAGCACCGTTGCCAAAGCCAGTGGCAGAATCGTGTGTTGAAATTATAACTCAATTATGCAGCACTGAAAATGACTTATTGTCTGTGTCTGTGTGTGTGTAAGTGTGAGTGTGTGTTGCCTGTGTCGTTGACTTACATGAATTTATGAAATTTTCATATTAACACTAAGATGGAGGGTGCTTTCTAAACCATATTTGTCGACAAAAGCTGGAAATAAAAATGATATTGCGATACAAAATGTAAAGCTAAATAATCGAAACGAAATTAATTGCTGTTCTGAATTCGTTTGAGCAGTGGTTTTTATGTTTTTAAAGAATGCAAAGTAGTTGCACGATTACACAGGAAATTCAAATAACAAATTCTTATACAGAATTTTCAAATATATATTTTCTGCTTATTTAGAAATCAATTAGATAATTTATTCATTAAATTAATGTCAAAATATATTAATTATATATTATGACACAGTTCTCCATTCGGCAAATAGACTATTCCGCGAATCTCGGGTACGATTTCCGTTTCAAAAAGGTGAAAACGAAAACATTTCAATCGGAAATCAGAATAGTAGTTCGCAAATAGTTCGGAATTCATTTGTTTTTACTTTTTAAAAACGTGCGGAATTTGGAACAAGCCTGAATACACTTTTGGTTTTTATTGTTTTCTCCGAGAATATCCAAGAAGTGCATACGAGAAATTTGCTAAAGATAATATCAGCGCAGAGCACAAACCTGGATCAAAATGGTTTTCAATGTTAAAAGTTTAAGAAAGTTAATGGACTGAATTTTCATATTTTTATAAACTTTAACTCGAAAACAAGTAAGAATACTCTAGTCGAGTGTGCCCGACTACGAAACTCCCTGCTCCCAACTTGCATTTCAAGCAGTTCAGCGGCAACACAAGCAAGCAGCGTACTCAGCTTGCACAGTGCATGTCAAACTGTTGTTTCTGCCTGCTGAGACAGGGGAAATAAGTTTTTCCATAACTTTGGTGTTATTTATCCGATCGTGTTGAAATTTACACATCCGAAAGACATTGATCTGCGTATGGTACACAGGAACCTGCATGCCAAGTTTGGTGTCTCGAGCTCTAATAGTCTCTGAGATCGACGCGTTCATACAGACAGACGGACAGACAGACAGACAGACAGACAGACAGACAGACAGACAGACAGACAGACAGACAGACAGACAGACAGACAGACAGACAGACAGACAGACAGACAGACAGACGGACATGGCTAGATCGTCACGGCTGTTGATGCTGATCAAGAATATAGTTTATATAGTCGGAAATGCCTCCTTCTGGCTGTTACACACATTTACAGTACTTTATAACTCCCTTTTTCCCATTAAAAAACAGGGAGTAAAAAGTTGCTAATAATAAAAAATATATATATTTGTAAACGAAAGTGCTATTAAGTTGTACTACTGTCGCCGGCTTTTGTAAAAGATTTGTATTGGGGATTGTGTCTAATATCTTAACTTGAACCATATCGCACACAGTTCATGGTAAACAGAGCCTGTTGGCAATCCTTTCACGGCCAGCTTAAGCTACACAAAGCAAAACAAAAAATTTGGGTAACAGGAACGCAAGAGAGCATACACAAAGACACAAACACACTGAAGACAGGGAAAACATGCTGCCAAAATGGCAACAGACAGCAGCTTCTGAGCGATGATAGACAAAGAGACAAAGCGCAGAACACAGCTAACGGATTTGAAGCGACAGATTGATGTAGATGCGGGATGTGTGGAGGTACGTGGAGATGCGAGAGGAGATGTGCCTGGCGAGGTGAAGGTGAATGGAGTGGCAGATAGATGGCTTACAGAGCAACACAGTCAGTCAGTAGTAGTTGGGAGGTGGAGGATAAACGGATATGGGTATGGGATATGTGGCATGAGGCAGGGCGGAGGGGTGTGTAAAGAAGAGGCTTGACACGGACAGCACACATACTACATGGAGAGCGCATAAATGTCAAGCAATGATAATGTTTGCCCAGCTAGCCGTGCTTCGTGTTGGGAGCCGTTAACAAAATGTTGCTACCCATTCCGGTTGAATGTCCTTGATGTTGTACCTTGTTTTTTGGGTAACACCCACTAGTCTCACCACACACACACACACACACACACACACACACACACACACACACACACACACACACACACACACACACACACACACACACACACACACACACACACACACACACACACACACACACACACACACACACACACACACACACACACACACACACACACACACACACACACACACACACACACACACACACACACACACACACACACACACACACATACGCACACAAGCCCCCCCCCACCCTTCTTTTATGCCCCTGCAGCTCCAAACAGTCCACCAACATTTGGTTGCTGCCTGTTGTGTGGCATTCCAGAAATGAAAATATATTTTCCATATGAGTGCACAAAGCGTTGCGAGACACACAACAACAATAGTAACAACAACAACAATAACAACAGCAACAAAAACAACAGCAGCAACAACAATGATATGGCTTAGTCGAAGCCGGCTCACATATCTCACCCATGTTGCCTTCTGGGTATTTTTTTTTTTCGCTTTGATAATCCTTTTCAAAATTTTAAGTTTGATTGTTGGCAAAATATTTTAAGCCTTCCCCCACCCCCAGGCACAAACACTACACGCAGCTTGCATTAGCATTACGCTCAGGGATGTTAGGCAAATGTGGGAAAGGAGTTGCATGTTGTGATCCTGTTAAGCAAACGTTTGCTCCTTTAACTTTAAAGGGCTATAAAGTCAGTAGAACGATTGCTACTGCTAGTAGAACGATTGCTAATGCCACTAGTTATCCTGTGCAAGGACATACTAGACATAGAGTGAGCTGACAACTCAACTAGTAAATGGTCCCTGCATTGATTTGCGGGCGCATTGCGCATTGTTTGGAATTCTTCTAAACTAACAGGCTGTTTATTTTGGATTCGAAATGAATGCTAGAATTAAGAAATGTTCTGCAAATAATGATTATGTGTTTTTATACTCTTTTTTAAATTTTTTGAAAAAAAAAAGAAAAATGGGTATATTTGGTTTGTGAAATGTCCGTCCATCCGTTCGTCTGTCTGTATGAACGCAGTTTTTTCCACAGCTTTGAAGCTAGAGCAACCCAACTTGGTATACATGTTGATATATACCATAGGCAGACAAAGTGTCAAGATCTCCTGGTTGCTCTAGCTTCAAAACTGTGGAAAAAACTGCGTTCATACAGACGGACGGACGGACGGACGGACATTTCACAAACCAAATATACTCTTTTTTCTTTTTACTCCCTGTTCCCATTAAAAATGGGAAAAAGGGAGTTATAAAGTACTGTCAATGTGTGTAACAGACAGAAGGAGGATCAACAGCCGAGACGATCTAGCCATGTCCGTCTGTCTGTCCGTCTGTATGAACGCGTCGATCTCAGAGACCATAAGAGCTAGAGACACCAAACTTTGCATGGAGGTTCCTGTATACCATACGCAGATCAAGTTTATTTCAAATTTCGGATGCACCCCCCCGCACCCCCGCAAATCGCAAAAGACTCCCACAGCCACAATTTTAAAGATAAAGCTTTAATTTTTGGTACACATGTATGTTTAATCAATGTCTTTCGGATGTGTAAATTTCAACACGATCGGATAAATAGCACCAAAGTTATGGAAGAACTTATTTCCCCTGCCTCAGCAGGCAGAAACAACAGTTTGACATGCACTGTGCAAGTTGAGTACGCTGCTTGCTTGTGTTGCCGCTTAACTGCTTGAAATGCAAGTTGGGAGCAGGGAGTCTCGTAGTCGGGCACACTCGACTAGAGCATTCAAAAAAATTTTAAAAATAACTGTAATAAAGCAAACTTTGCAAAATATGTTATCAAATATTTATTGTGGACGCCTGTAGACTAGCAAGAAGGCACTTGGCTCCGATATGGAAAACCCCGGGTTCGATTCCCAGTCAAAAAAATCGTTATATGTATATTTACAACGTGTGGGCGAAACGGCATAAGAACACTTTGTTTTCATGAGAGACTAAATTTAATTGCTGCTTCAATGCGCAAACTTACTCTGTTTCCAGATGAATAAAGCAAGATGAGTTAAAACACTGATAAAACAGAGTATATCGCAGTCAGAAGCTTTGATGTTTAAGTTTTTAACATTCAAATTCAATTTGTGGGTGGCTGTTTGATGGGTTTACCGCCAACAATGGCAACAATTAAATTGCAGGCAGTCTTACAGCTGCCATTTGTTGTCTCAGCCGCCAATATGTGTTACGTATGGGAGCCCCGGCTGCTTCCCCACCTCCCCAGTAACAGCAACAGTAGCAGCAACAGTCGCGACAGAACTCGTTACTGTCACGCCCTGTTGGCACTCGGACATGACAAAGGTTGACACTGTGCCTGCATTTATTAAAAACAACTGGCAACTGGATCTGAAGCGCGTAGGCTAGCACATCCTTTTTGTTGTCCCTGTTTTTTGTATAAAACAAAAATGGTTGAATATTTAAAGGCAGCAAACTCATGCATGTTGTTGTTGAATCTCTTTGCAGTTTATTGGCAACAATAATGGTCAGCACAACATTGACAACATTGGCTGCTGGACAAACAACTAGTAGCAGTAATCATCATCACCATCATCAGCAGCAGCAGCAGCAGCAGTCGCAGCAACAGCAGCAGCAGCTACCACATCAGCATCAACAGCTACCACATCACAGCACAGCCGGCAGCAGCAGCAGCAGCAACGTTATCAGCAACAACAGCTACCAACGTCTGCAATCATCCGCAACAACAGCAGCAGCAGCGGCAGTAGCAGCAGCAAACGCAGCGCAGCAGCGTAATTTCTACGCGCTCAACGGCTTGGAATACGAATGCGACAGCAGCAATAGCAATAGCAACAGCAACAGTTACCAGCAACAGCAGCCGCTTAACTTATCACAATCGTTGCTATCGCCTTCGCCACCGCTTAACGATCAGATCAATTTGCTATTTCCCAAGTGCCGGCCCAAGCAACAGCAGCAGCAACATCAACAACAGCAACATCATCATCAAACGTCGCACAGCAGCAGCAACAGCAGCAGACAGCAGCATGAAGCCATTGCCGATGTGAATCTTAACAGCAGCAGCAACACAACAGCAGCAGCAGCAGCAGCAGCCGTTGCCGTTGCCGAACCAATTATTAGCAATTCGACCATTGCCACGCCCGTTGCCATCAGCACGCCCAGCTATTACAAAAGTGTCAACATTATAACACAATCACCGCCGCCGCATTCGGCCTCATCCCACTCCTCGGAATCGCTATCATCCGTCACGCCACGCATATCGACAAATCCATTTTTGTGCGCACCACTGACGCCCCCAACACCACCAACGCCACCAACACCGCACAGCGCCAGGCAGGACGAGCGTGCGGATAACGACGTGGACGCAATTGTGTTGGCCGAGGGCGACGAATTGCAGCAGCAGGAACAGGAGCTACTCGAGGAGGCAGTGCCTCAGGCGGCCTATCCGGCATCGTTCTACTATCACACGGGCGAAAGCAGGCGTGGCCATAGCTCTACGGATATGCCGCGTAAACGCAGCAGCGCCATATCAGCAGGCAGGCAGCAGCAGCAACAGCAACATCTGCACAACGGCAACAGCAATGGCAGCCAAAATCCTTTTATCAAGGAAAACTATTGGGAGTCTGTTACGCCACGTGGCAGCATGCTGCTGCATTCGCCAACGGAATACGCCGAAGAGCAGCAACAGCAACAGCAATCGTTGCAACAGCAACACCAAGAGCAACAACATCTACACGCCTCAGCTAGACGCGCCTATCATCAACAACGGGAGCAACTGGCACCACAATTATATAGCATAGCACAGCGGCAGCAGGCAACTACTCATCAGGCTCATCAACAACAACATGTGCTGCGCGTGGGACGCAGTCCTGTTAATCGCAACTTTTCAGCTGTTGCACTGCAGCAGCAACAGCAGCATCAGCAACAACAGCAGCAGCACCAACAGCAGCAGCACCAACAGCAGCAGCAACAACATCAGCAGCCACAGCAGCCACAGCAGCAACAGCAGCAACAGCAGCAACAACAGCAACAGCAGCAGCAACAACAGCAGCAACAACAGCAGCAGCAGCAACAGACAATGGGCAACAGCAGCAATCCTTGCGCCGAGGGACTAACCCCTTTGGTGAGCCACTATCTCTATGGCAGCAAGTCCTCACTGGATCAGCATGCTGCTGATTGGGAGCCACGTGAACAGCGTAAGCAACGTTTGCGCGAAGAGAGGGAACGGGAACGTGAAAGAGAGCGCGATCGGGAGCAATTGTTGATGGAGCAAAAGCAACTGCAATTGCAGGATAACCACCTTGTTCACCTGTCGGCAGCGCAGCAACAGCAGCGTAAGCGTCACGGCAATGGCAACGGCGAGGATCGAGATCATCGACTGGTCAATGGTTGCGCCAATGAGTCACCTTCGGGCGGCTACGGAGCGGTTGATCCAGGCGAAAGTTGGCAGCGTAAGTAGTGGCAATTTCATGGCTATTGAACATACTAGTCGAAACAATCGGGTATAAACTTTTAATGGCATTTAAAGCTTCATATTTCTTCGTGATTTTTAAGCTCATTAAAGGCCCATTAATTGTTGTAAAGCTCCTTCAAGCTATAAGCTTCAAATTTCGTTGTGATTTTTAAGCTTATTAAAAGTCCTTAAATGCTTGTTAAGCTCTTCAAAGCTCCTTAAAGCTCTCTAACTACTTGTAAATCTGATCAAATATAACCAAAGCTCCTCAAAGCTCATGCAAGTCCTTTAAGGCTCATGAAATCTCTTTAAAGCTGTAAATTTCAAATGTATTCGTGATTTTTAAGCTATTTAAAAGTCCTTAAGCTCTTCAAAAGCTCCTTAAAGCTCTCTTAACGCTTGTAACTATTATAATAAGGCTGATAACTTAACCAAAGGTCTTCAAAGCTCATACAAATCCTTTAAAGCAAATGAAATCTATTTAAAGTTCATGAAAGCTACTTCCATTTTTTACTCCCTGTTCCCATTAAAAATGGAAAAAAGGGGGTTATAAAGTACTGCAAATGTGTGTAACAGGCAGAAGGAAGCATTTCCGACTATATAAACTATATACATATATATTCTTGATCAGCATCAACAGCCGTGACGATCTAGCCATGTCCGTCTGTCTGTCTGTCTGTCCGTCTGTCCGTATGAACACACAGATCTCGAGACTACAAAAGCTAGAGACACCAAACTTGGCATGTAGGTTCCTGTATACCATACGCAGATCAAGTTTATTTCAAATTTCGGATGCACCCCCCCCGCACCCCCGCAAATCGCAAAAGACTCCAACAGCCACAATTTTAAAGATAGAGCTTTTTGGTACACATGTATGTTTAATCAATGTCTTTCGGATGTGTAAATTTCAACACGATCGGATAAATAGCACCAAAGTTATGGAAGAACTTATTTCCCCTGTCTCAGCAGGCAGAAACAACAGTTTGACATGCCCTGTGCAAGTTGAGTACGCTGCTTGCTTGTGTTGCCGCTGAACTGCTTGAAATGCAAGTTGGGAGCAGGGAGTCTCGTAGTCGGGCACACTCGACTAGAGTATTCTTACTTGTTTTCTTTTAAGATTCTTAATATATTTATTTGATTTTCAAAGTAAATACAATCAGCTTAAACTGTACTTCTTTACAACAAAACTGAGGATGATGTCGAAACACATGAGTTCAACTTCTATAAGTTTACTATTTAGCAATTATTCGAAGAATTCACGATTAACTAACAGAATTATACTGTCAAAAATTGCAAATACGATTGTTTTGCATTTTCGGAACAATATTGTGTCAACAATTAATGGAAATGCTATTAAAAACAATGAATTGAAAGCATATCATAAATATAAATGTTACACTTTGACAATCTACATTTTGAAAGATTCTTAATGCATTATTTTGAATATTTGTTAAAATGTTGTACAGCTGCTGTTGGCTACCTGTATATATATGTGTGTGGGTGTGCTGTGTGTTTTGCCAATATTGCTGGCTGACACAATCCTTATACAAACCAAGCAAAGGCAGCTTAAATTTGTGGGTTGTAAGTGTCTGTTGCAATTTGTTGTATGAAAGTGCTTTTAGCTCTGCCTGGTTAGCTGACTGACTGGCTGACTGAGTGGCTGGCTGGGTGGTTGGGTGGTTGAGTGGCTGCACCAGTGAGGGTGGGATACATAGCTATGAGGCTGCCTTGGTTGGCCATGACCATGGGCCGGGTAATTGAATTGCAAATCATGCGTAATGAAGTGCACTGCAAATATAAATGCGCATTAAACAGGTCACAACAAAACAGCAGCAGCAGTTGCAGTTGCAGTAACGACAGTAACAACAACTGGCCAAATAACCGGAACAGTAGCAAGTGGCAAGTGTTGCACAACATAACATTGTAGGTAACAGGTCAATGGGGATTTTAATTGATTGCAATTAATTCTGGCAATGCAGACAGTCTGTCAGTCAGACAAATAGCCCAAAGGCAACACAACACACACAACAATTTCATTCTAATTTTAACTGAATTTTTAATTCTCATTTACATTCACATTCACATTCTGATTTATGTTTGGACATTAATAGATCTGCGCGTAACGACCGAAATAAATGCTCTGGCAACGGAGGACAAGAAGTGCAATAAGCAAGTAACCAATGACAAGCCACTGGCTCAACAGACTCAATCCCAAACCCAAACCCAAGCCCATAACCAAAACCAATCCCAAGCCCGTTCGCATCCTTTGCTGGAGCCACACACACGCCGTCTTCTGGACGAGGGTGCTCTCTATCGGGAGCATAAGCTCGACGCCTGGCATCTGGAGCGCAACTACACGCTGGCCGTGGAGTCGCGACATGGCATAATAGGTAAGTGAGCTAACAGCTCTGTTCTGAATTTCACTTGCGAAAGAATTCCACAGAATTATTATTATTATTCATGCGAAAATACAAATTAAATGAAAGTAAAAGAAAGCTAAACTTCTTAAAAAAAGTATGATACATAGTTTTCTTTGAAATATATTTGTAAGTGAACAGGGCTGATAGTCATTAGGATAACAGAAATGCTAAACGCTAGTTTGCTTACTCATTTTATTTATTTATTTAATTTAATGTCGACTAAGATTAACTGCGATGGCTTAAACTTAAAGAAAAAATTGATCCAACATTTATTGCAAGGATTGAGGAAAACCCAGAAATACCCAATCAGATCAAGGACTAGTTCGAATTTGAGTGTGCCAGACTACGAGACTCCCTCCACAAGCAAGCAGCGCACTTAACTTGTCGAGTGCCTGTCAAACTATTGTTTCTGAATGCTGAGACGGGGGTAATAGATTCTTCCATAACTTTGGTGTTATTTATCCGATCGGAATGAAATTTACGCAGCTGATCAACATTAATAAAACATATATGTATGTGTATCAAAAACCAAAACTTTATCTTCAAAATTGTAGCTGTCGGAGTTTTTTTGCGATTTGCGGGGGTGTGCATCCGAATTTTGAAATAAACTTGATCTGCGTATGTTATACAGGAACCTGCATGTCAAGTTTGGTGTCTCTAGCTCTTACAGTCTCTGAGATCGACGCGTTCATACGGACGGACGGACAGACGGACAGGCAGACGGACATGGCTAGTTCGTCTTGGCCGTTGATGCTGATCAAGAATAGATATAGCTTTTACATTTGGAAACGTCACCTTCTGCCTGTTACACACATTTGCAGTACTTTATAACTCCCTTTTTCCCATTGTTAATGAAAACAGGGAGTAAAAATAACAGTGTTTGGGGAAACAAGCTTATTTGAATTTTTGCTGTTTTTTGCGAAGTGCAGAGCACATAACAAACATGTGTTGACATTTGCGATCTCTGTTCAGCATTGTTCCAAGGTCAGCCATTGAATCGGTTCAAAAAGTATGCTTTACATATTTAGGTGGAATTGATTCGATTGATTTGATTAGAATACATTACACATTTCTTAACAAAATTATAATACCCTCCAGTTTCCAAGATTTTGCGTCAGTGAATTTCCTTTGAATAACTTAGATTTAATAAATTTATTTATTTAGTCTCAACTAATAGCAGTCGACACAGATAATATTTAAAATTTAATTTTTTTTAAGTTTAAATTATATATTTTGTGTAAACATTTAAGGGCTATTCATTTCCATAAAATCTTGCCGAGAGTGCAAACTGAAACATGACAGATAAAAATGATAAAAATTGATTTGAAACAGGCTTAGCAATATAATTCTGTACTTTAAGTTGTTACGATCTAAGCCCAAAGGGGAAAAATGAATTTGAAGCAGGCAGAGCAACATAATTCCATACTTTTAGTTTATTACTTTGTTACGGTTTTAGCCCAAAGTGAGCAAACTAAAATAGCTATGTTCCTTTCCAAAACAGAATACGAAGGCTCACCACGACGCATTGGCGTTGCAGCCAGCAGCAACAGTGCAGGCATGAACATGGTCAGTGCAGCGGACGAAAGCGAACCACCAGTTGGCACATCAGCAACACCGATGCAACAGCAACAACAGCAACAGCCGCCACCAATTGGCGCCATGTCGCCGATGAGCGGGAATATGGCTGCGGCCAGCGCGTTGCAAAAGACGGCGACACGTGCTGCACTTGCTGCACTTGCCCAGTGTCAGCCACCGCAACAGCCGCAGGCATATCCCGTGAGACCTGGCTTTCCACAGGTTTGTATATAAACACAACTTATGTATGATAACGAGTGTGTCACGAAAATCTATTCCAATGAAATTCTAACCGAATTCCAATTCTTAGGTGTCACAGAAATCTTTAGATATTTTGATTTACATTTGCCACCAGAAATATTTTGTTTTCAATTTATTCACACTTTCGTTATTCTTTTTGATAAACAAATTTATTAGGATAATTATTTATTAAAGTGTTAGTATACTCATTTATTTTTGCAGTTATTATTTTAAACTTTTAAACAAAAAACTTTCAAAATTTGTTGTCCGAAAAGTATAACAAATTTTCTGTAGCAATCAATTTCGACCAAGTTGACAAGTCCATGATTTTCATGTGAAGCAAGTTAGCAGCTCCGATTTGCGGTTGGTTTGGTTGACTGTTTTTTTATTTGTAAAATAAAATGAATAACTTAAACAACTTAAAGGTTTTTAAAAAATAATCTGCGTTAATCAGAAAAACAATATTGTTTAGTTTACAATTATTGTTTTTATTTTAAAAATTGATTTTGTTGGTGTTTTTATCCAAATCTGTAGTAATTTTACCAAAGCTTTGAAACCAACCGAAAGAAAAGGGCTTGTGAAATCTACAATATTTAATTTTGCAATAAATTGATTGCAGTTAAATTTTTAATAGTTTCAGTGACTCTTTCACAAGTCAAAACAAGTAAAAGTGCTCTAGTCGACTGTGCCCGACGCCCCTGCTCCCAACTTGAATTTCAAGCAGTTCAGCGGTAACACAAGCAAGCAGCGCACTTAACTTGTCCAGTGCCTGTCAAACTGTTGCTAGCGATTTGCGTGATACAACAGATACATGGCTAACCAATGTAAACAATATGTTTAATGTTTCATTTATCAACTACCAACAGCGCATAATATCGCCGCCGCGTGAGCTACGCAGCAGCTCACCTCCACAGCAACAACAGCAGCTACAGCAGCAACAAGAGCAGCAACAGCAGCAACAACAGCAGCAGCAACAGCAGCCGCAACAGCAGCATCAGCAACAACAACATCAGCAGCAACAGCAGCAACAACATCAGCAACAGCAGCATCAGCATCAGCAACAACAACATCAGCAGCAACAGCAGCAACAACATCAGCAGCAACAGCAGCAGCTGCCGCAACACTATAACAACAGCAGTGTTCATAGCAATAACAACAACAAGCAAACGTGCAGCGACAACAATGCCGAGGATACTAGCAATGACGTATCTGAAATTGGCACCTTATCCGACCTGACCACGCCAGAGGCGCTCATTACAGTTACGCCCACTGAAATGACAAGTTGTGCGGCGATAACACCTCCGGCCACAGCAGTAGCAGCACCAACACTACCACCACCAGCAGCAACACCAATTGCAGTGGCAGCAGCAGCAGCAACAATTGCTGGCAATTCCTCGACAGCAGCCGCAACCGTAGCTCCAGGCCCATTGAGTCTGCACACAAAATCCTCGACCTTTGATTATCTCTACGAGTTTTCTGAGACACGCAAAGTGCTGGAAGAGTTCTTCAAGTGTCCCTCGACCGATGAGCAGCCCATCATGGAGAACGGCAGCGATGTGGACAGCATTGTAAGTAACAAAAATGTATAATTGATATTGATTTAATATAATAAATATTAAATGATAGTAGCAATAAAAATAATAATAATATTGTATAATAATCATAATCTTTGCAGGACATACAGTATGAGTTCCACAGCAATTTTGAGCGTGAGGAGGAGGAATTGGAAGAGGATGAAGAGGACGAGGAGGAAGAGGATGAAGAAAATGATGAGGTGGAGGAAGAAGATGAGCCCATCGAGCAGGACTATTGTCAGCAGCAAGAGCAACAGCAGCAACAGCAGCAGCAGCAGCTGCAACAGCCAGCCGCAACGGAGCGTCACGTCTATGGCTCCTACGCACAGCAACAGTTCCAGTTGCAGGCGTCGCTGCCGTCACGGCCGGCACAGCTGCCACAGCATTACAGTGGGAGTCCGCTTATGCGCGACTTTGACTTCTTTCTGGACTCGGCCAGCCGCAGCAGCGGCGAACGTGATGGCGAACAGGATGGGCTCAATCACAACCAACAGCTGAGCACCGGCAGCGGCAGCGGGTTGGGACAGAGCGTTGGCCAGAGCGTCGGCGGTGGCATCACCGGTGGCCACAATTATCGCTACTCGCCGGAGACCACCGACTACGACTCCAACTGCGGCGATCTGGACAGTGAGTAGTTGTGCATAACTGTCCAGTCCATATTCCAACAAAATAAACTAATAATCCAATCTATTTACAGGCCTCTCGGGCGAGATGAACGGCGGTGTGTCCACTTCCTGTTCAAACTACGCCAAGTACTATGCATCGGCCATGCCCGTGCTGGAGGATGGCCTCTCCTCCGGCCACACCAGCGACACCGAGAACAATAACAACAATAAGAACCTGCACGCCGCCGCTCAGAGTCAGGTTCTGGCACAGGGTCATGGTCAAGGTAATCTAAGCGCTAGCACCAGCATTGGCGGCAGCGGTGGCATATCCATGCTCATGGACATGAAACGCATCTCCACCAACAACAGCTTGAACAGCATGCACAACTTGACCGCCTCCACGACGGACAGCAACGGAGTCAGCCATCAGTTGAGCCATACAAGTCCCAGCAATGGGCTCGTCAATCTCCAACAGCAACAGCAGCAACAACCACCGCTGCTTCCACAGCAACGTGAGCTGCTCGGTCAGAGTCCCAGCAGCAACAGCAACAGCAAAGTGTTCAAGAACATTGATCCAGAATTGGACTCGCTTTATTCAATAAGTAAGTTGTGATGAAACGATAGTAAACGAAGTAATAGAATTAATAGAAGTTATAGAAGTAATAGAAGTTATAGAAGTTATAGAAGTTAAAAAAGCTATAAAAGGTATAAGTTATAGAAGTAGTATAAGTAATAGAAGGTTTTGAAGTTATAGAAGCTATAAAAGTTATAATAGTTATAGAAGTTATAGAATTTATAGAAGTTAAAGAAGCTATAAAAGCTATAGAAGTTATAGAAGTTATAGAAGATATAGAAGTTTTAGAAGTTATAAAAGCTATAAAAGCTATAGAAGTTATAGCAGTTATAGAAGTAGTAGAATTTATAAAAGTTATAGAAGTTATAGCAACTATAGAAGTAGTACAATTTATAGAAGTTATCGAAGTTATACAAGTTATAGAAGATATAGAAGTAATATAAGCTATAGAAGATATAGAAGTTATAAAAAATATAGAACTTATAGAAGTTATAAAAGTTATAAAAGTTATAGAATTTATAGAAGTTATAGAAGATATAAGTGATAGAAGATATAAGTTATAGAAGTTATAAGTTATAGAAGATATAAGCTATAGAAGATATAAGTGATAGAAGATGTAAGCTATAGAAGATATAAGTTATAGCAGATATAAGTTATAGAAGATATAAGTTATAGACGATATAAGTTATAGAATATATAAGCTATAGAAGCTATAAGTTATAGCAGATATAAGTTATAGAAGTAGTAGAAGCTGTAGAAGTTTTAGAAGTAATATAAGTTATAGAAGTAATATAAGTTATAGAAGATATAAGTTATGGAAGTAGTAGAAGTTGTAGAAGTTACAGAAGTAAGAATAAAAGTTATAAAAGTTATAGAAGTTAAAAAACGTATAGAAGAGGTAGAAGAAATAGAAGATTGACAGGATTGAGAACAAGGAGAAGAAAGAGAAGATTGAAAAGATAAAAAAAACATAGAAAAAATTGAAAATATTGAAAATATTTAACAAAATATAAAATATAGAAAATTTTGAAAAAAAAGAGAACATTAAAGAAAGAAAAAAGTATAAAATGATAATGATAATAATCTTTCGCAGGCGTTTTCCATCGTCCGGATATGGTGCAGATGACGCCGCCTCCACCCGCGCCGGCGCCGCATCGCAAGCCCAACTGCAGCACTGATGTTGATCTGCTGCAGACTGGCGGACAGAGCAGCAAACATATGAGCAGCACATTGCAGCGCGGTTCCCCCACTGCCTGCATGAGTGTTGGGGTTGGTGTTGGCGTTGCAAAACCACGCAGTGCTGGCAGCAACTGCAGCAGTAACGGCATTGGTGGGAGTGCTGGTGGCATGGTTGGTGGTGCACAACCACCGCCAATACCAGAACGCAACAGTATGCAGTCGGCGCCACGTTCCCCATCACCTGTGATGAACTCGCCCGTGTGGCTATCACGGCATTTAGATGGCGGTGTTGGCAAGGCGCTGCTGGAATCAAGCTCGGACAACCACTCGAAGAACCACAGTGCCGATGAGGAGGATGTGGATACAGATCTCGAAACGGATCGTCTGTTGGGCCACCAGCGTCTGGATGATCAGGGCTACTACGATGAGAACAAAAGTTGGGAGCGCAAGCCACGCAGCTCGCTGCTGTCGAAGATATCGCCCAAACAGCAACAGCTGCCCAGCACCAAGACACGCAACGGCTACAATGCGCTGCTCAGTTCAACGCCCGAGCTGCCACCACCCATACCACCCAAGAGCAACACCAGCATCAGCGGCTCTGGCGCTGGAAAGCTGCTCGATCTGGTCAGCGGCGGTGTTGTTGGCCTGCAGCGTAGCAACTCACGCAGCTCCTCCTCGGAGCACAGCGACAACAAGTCGCCAACTAAGGTGTTTAACCAGGATGTATGTGGCATTACAGCCGCTGCGGTTGCGGCAGATGTGGTTGCCTCCGCTGTGGTGGCTGCCACCACACTGCCAGCCAACAATGACGCTAGCTCGGAACGATCTTCGGCGGGTGTTGCCAAGCTGGATGCGGAAAATGGCAGCACCAATGGCGGCGGTGGTGCTGCTGGTGGCGCAGCCAATGCTGTTGCTATCAACAGTAATAATACCAGCGGCAACAATAATACCAATACCAATAACAACAATGTTGCAGTCGGCAGCAACAACAGCAGCGGCAGCGGCGCGGGCAGCAACAGCAACAGTGGCGAGAAAAAAGTGAAAAAGAGTAAGAGTAAAGAAGGTAAATGGTTTGGGTTTATCCTTCGTTCAAATTGTTGCAATTTTAGTGCCATTATTAATAATCCTGTTTAACATGTAAATTATGTGTACAATTATGAATTATCGTTCATTTGTTGTTATTAACGTTGCTGTTGCTCTTTGTTGCTGCTTATTATTGTTATTATTAGCTTTAATTTGAAATTGTAAAACAACAATTAATGTAGCATACTTTTGTGGGCGCGCTTAACAAACTGCAACAGCAATGTCTGTAAAACAAAAACAAAAAATGCAACTTTGGCATGCCGAAGTTTAAATACCCTTGCGAGCTACCTTAATATTATATATTGATAGTTGTATGCATAAAAGTTCGATTCGGAAACAAATCACACAGAAAAAAGCTCTGCCAATTACAAAATAGTCTATTTTATCGTAAAAAAACATTGTTATGGTCATTTGTAAGGTAAATAGTATTTAAATTTGGAAAATTTTACTATAAAAACTTAAAATATAAACCGTTGTTTATATTTACTTTGCATACAACCAGTGTTGTCAACCGTCGAGAAAAAAAGCTAAATTGACAATTGAAAACAGCTAAAAATAGCTAACTTTTTTAGGCAAATTGTTGTTTACTCTTCGGAAATACTTAAAATTCGATCAAAATTCACTACTTTGCTTGATTCGTAGAACTTATTGGATTCAATAATCAATCAGTAATCATTTGTTTAGAAACTACGTAATTAAAACAGCAGTGACCAATTGTACACAATTCAATTATTTAAAATACAAATATTGTAAATCAATGCAAGCGAGACATTCTTAAAAATCCATTTATTGACGAACCTAAAAAGAACCTGAACCAGAATATTATATTTTCATCTCTTAATATATTGAAATTTATCCTTTCAACATTGATGGTCTTAAAACGCTTTCTACAAAAAAAAAATTAATTTTTCCAAAATTTTATAATTATCTGGAAGTCTCAAAATGTCAGAGTAATGTAAATGTTCAGCAAAAACTCTTTACTCCTTGTTCCTATTGAAAATGGGAAAAAGCGAGTTATAAAGTACCGCAAATGTATGTAATAGGCAGTAGTCGACATTTCCGACTATATAAACTAAATATATTCCTGATCAGCATCAACAGCCGAGTCAAACTAGCCATGTCCGTCTGTCTGTCCGTCCGTTTGTCTGTCTGTATGAACGAGTCGATCTCAGAGACTATAAGAGCTAAAGACACCAAGCTTGGCAAGCAGGTTCCTGTATACCATACGCAGATCAAGTTAATTTCAAATTGTGGATATACCCCCCCCCCCCCCCCCCGAACTCCCGCTAAAAAAAACTCCCACAGCCACAATTTTAAAGATAAAGTATTGATTTTTGGTACACATTTTTCTTTTATCAATGTTAATCGGTTGCGTAAATTTCGTTGCGATCGGGCTATAAACATCAAAGTTATTGACGAATCTATTTCCCCCCGTCTCTGACTGTAGTTACTACAGTTTTACAGGCACTACACACGTTAAGTGTTAGGAGCAGGGAGTCTCTTGTTTTTATATAAAGGTATAACTTTTTCAGCGTTATTTTTTTTAAACAGAGCAGAATTTAGAATATTTTTACAAAAAGCTAAAAAAAACAGCTGATTTATTGAAGAAAAAAGTCAGTTTAATATTTGTCGTTTTTTGACTCTTAATCATAGCTAGTTCTGACGTGAAAATGGCTAAATTGGCAACACTGTCTTTGCCGACTAAAGAAAATATCGGAAACATCGATTTATAAATGCTGCAGGCTCGTTTTATCGATGCATCGCCGTATCGATGCTTTGTAGATTTCTTTTTTTTTTTTTTTATCAATACATCGATGTTAATTTACATACTTTTTCAATAAAATTGGCCAAAGATAACATCTCGCAAGGTTATTTATACATACGTATATGATTTTGTATATACATATACTCGTATTTATGTATTATGAAAGTTGACATACTTTGCAGGGCAACGTAATAGTGACAATCAAAATTTTGCTAATCGTATATATCTATATATTTACTATATATATTTTTTCTATATTCTTTCGCATATTTTATTGCCAAATTTGCGTTTTTTTGCATGCATCGTTCGTTCGTTGATTCGTTCGTTCATTTTACTGTGTCTGTGTGTGTGTACAAATACTTTGTAAGATACAATTCCAATATGTAGTAGCAACTAAGCAAGCCAAACAAACAATAACAATGAAATACAACACTTGATTAACAACACACACACACACGCACACACACACACACACACACGCACACACGCACACACACACACACACACACACACACACACACACACACACAGACACACACACACACACACACACACACACACACACACACACACACACACACACACACACACACACACACACACACACACACACACACACACACACACACACACACACACAAACACCCAACAATTCTAAAAAGTTCAAGGTGTTTGACATTAGTATTTTAAAGTAAATAATATAATACTATGCGACAAAAAAGTCGACATGCAAATTCTAGCAATGATTAATAAACATTAATATTAAACATACATTTTTATATATATGACAAACCTTGAGCTTTTCAATAACAAACAGTAACACTAAAAAAAGTCAACTTTTAGAACCAAACAAAAAAAAATTCATACACAAAAACACATGTTGGTCACATCTTTTGAACACTTTTCTAATCGATTTTCTCTGTTCTATAACAAACACCAATAACAACAACAGGCGGCGCAGTGCTCATCGAGGGTGTTCTATTCAGAGCCAAATACTTGGGCTCCACGCAGCTGGTCTGCGAGGGTCAACCCACCAAATCGACACGGATGATGCAGGCAGAGGAAGCCGTATCGCGTATTAAGGTGAACTTGTTGCACAATTACTTAACATTTAACAACTAGCTAAAAAACTAAAAAAAAAAACATAAACTTTGTATAATTTGTAGTTGTGTCCTGCAATCCATTAAAGCACGCGCGTCGGAAGAATATTGTTATTTAGGTCTCATATCGCAGTTCAATTTTCAATCTAATTACTTACACCGTGTTCAATCTGTATTCAAGTGCAATTTTCGAACTTCAATTCAGCCTGCACAAAATGTTAATAAACTAACCACTTTTTAATTGTTTTTTTGAATAATTGACAGGAGCTCACAATCTCAATTTTAATTCTTCGAATTCAGCTCCAAAATTGTACTTTACTTAATTTCAATTTAGTTTAATGTTCAATTTCAAATTAATTGAATTTAAACTTTGATTCAATTAGAGGTGGCCATAATAAGCTGTAACTCTTTTTCAATTACAATTGAACACTTTCAATTGGACACTTTCAATTTCTCATTTTCAATTGAATACTTTAAATTTTACATTTTCAATTGAACACTTTCAACCGAAAACTTTTAATTGAACACTTTTATTTGAACACTTAATTGAACAGTTTTAATTGAACACTTTTAATTGAACACTTTAAATTGAACACTTTTAATTGAACACTTTCAATTCAACACTTTCAATTGAACACTTTCAATTCAACTCTTAACTAAACACTTTCAATTCACACTTGCAATTGAACACTTTCAATTAAAAACTTTCAATTGAACACTTTCAATTCAATACTCAAAGAAACACTTTCAATTGAACACTTTCAATTAAACACTTTCAATTGAACACTTTCAATTAAACACATTCAATTAAACACATTCAATTGAATACTTTCAATTAAACACTTTCAATTGATCATTTTCAATTCAACAATTTTAGTTGAACACTTTCAATTAAACACTTTCAATTGATCACTTTAAATTCAACAATTTCAGTTGAACACTTTCAATTGAACACTTTCAATTAAACACTTTTAATTGAACACTTTCAATTGAACACTTTCAATTGAACACTTTCAATTCAACACTTTCAATTGAACACTTTCAATTCAACTCTTAACTAAACACTTTCAATTCACACTTGCAATTGAACACTTTCAATTAAAAACTTTCAATTGAACACTTTCAATTCAATACTCAAAGAAACACTTTCAATTGAACACTTTCAATTAAACACTTTCAATTGAACACTTTCAATTAAACACATTCAATTAAACACATTCAATTGAATACTTTCAATTAAACACTTTCAATTGATCATTTTCAATTCAACAATTTTAGTTGAACACTTTCAATTAAACACTTTCAATTGATCACTTTAAATTCAACAATTTCAGTTGAACACTTTTAATTGAACACTTTAAATTGAACACTTTTAATTGAACACTTTCAATTCAACACTTTCAATTGAACACTTTCAATTCAACTCTCAACTAAACACTTTCAATTCACACTTGCAATTGAACACTTTCAATTAAAAACTTTCAATTGAACACTTTCAATTCAATACTCAAAGAAACACTTTCAATTGAACACTTTCAATTAAACACTTTCAATTGAACACTTTCAATTAAACACATTCAATTAAACACATTCAATTGAATACTTTCAATTAAACACTTTCAATTGATCACTTTAAATTCAACAATTTCAGTTGAACACTTTCAATTGAACACTTTCAATTAAACACTTTTAATTGAACACTTTCAATTGAACACTTCCAATTGGTTCCTTTTCAATTAGATTCGAAATGTCTTGAATTTATTGAGTTTCAAGAAATGTGTCTATTTATGATATGCGAATATGAAGCACATTTTAGAGTATACTTCAAAATGCAACATTGACTTTCACTTTCAATTAATTTCAATTGACTTTCAACAATTGTCTTCCTGGCGCACACTTCAAACCTTCATTATGTGTATAAAGAAAATTGATCAGCTATTTTATAATTTTTGGTAAAGTTTTTAAAATTCAGACAAATACTCATAAGATTCCAGCGTAGCATTACATATCCAGAGCCCAGTTGTTAGTAGAACTACGATATTATAAAAAAAAAAATAAAAAAAAAAACTGATCGTCAAATGAAACTCATACAATTTTTCGATTATATTTTACATGCATCAATTTGTTGCCATGATTTGCCACACACCTCCACATATAACCTCAACTCAACTCAACTCAACTGAATAACTGCTCTGCTCCGTATCCGTACCCGTAAACGTATCCGTAAACGTAAATGTATTCGAATGTGATGAATACGCTAATTGAATCCACGTATCGCCATGCAAATAATCAACACACACAATCGATAAATCGTTAAATCGATATACAAAATTCGCATTCCATAGGCCCTGGTAAGTAGCAGTATTCTTATTTGTTTTTCTTTTTTTCAATTAGAACCAGTTTGTTCTGATTTGCCGACAAATTGAAAATATATTTTTTGTGTTTACTTATGCGTCGCTTAAATCGAATATAAAGTACATGAAATGCGATCAGACAAGCACCCATATATTTAATTTGTATATACTTGATGAACACGTATTGAATAATAATTGTAAAAATCATTTTATAGGCACCCGATGGTGATGTGCAGCCCAGCACGGAGGTGGATCTATTCATATCGACGGAGAAGATAATGGTGCTGAATACTGATCTCAAGGAGATAATGATGGATCATGCGCTCCGCACCATCTCCTATATAGCTGACATTGGGGATCTCGTAGTGCTAATGGCACGCCGCCGTTTTGTTCCCCAGGACATTGATGATGCGCCCAAACCGAATCGTACACCAAAGATGATATGTCATGTGTTTGAGAGCGATGAGGCACAGTTTATAGCTCAATCGATTGGACAGGCTTTTCAAGTGGCATATATGGAGTTCCTCAAGGCCAATGGCATTGAGGATCATCGTTTTGTTAAGGAAATGGATTATCAAGAGGTGCTCAACAGCCAGGAAATCTTTGGCGATGAACTGGAAATCTTTGCCAAGAAGGAGCTACAAAAGGAGGTCGTTGTGCCCAAGGCCAAAGGCGAAATCCTTGGCGTTGTCATTGTCGAAAGCGGCTGGGGCTCCATGCTACCCACCGTTGTCATAGCGAATCTCATGAGCTCGGGCGCGGCAGCACGTTGCGGTCAATTGAATATTGGCGATCAACTGATTGCCATCAATGGACTGAGTCTGGTGGGTCTGCCGCTATCCACCTGCCAGACGTACATCAAGAATACCAAGAACCAAACCGTGGTCAAATTCACAGTTGTGCCCTGTGCACCCGTTGTTGAGGTGAAGATCAAGCGTCCAGAGACCAAATATCAGCTCGGTTTCAGCGTCCAGAATGGCGTGGTAAGTGTGCATGCCACTTGAACAGAATTAACTCATTAATATCTATCTCAATTCCAAATATTCCACAGATCTGCAGTCTTCTGCGTGGTGGCATCGCGGAGCGGGGCGGCGTTCGGGTGGGTCATCGCATCATTGAGATTAACAACCAAAGCGTGGTGGCTGTGCCCCACGAGAAGATTGTCAACTTGTTGGCAACTTCGGTGGGCGAGGTGAGTACAATATTTGTGTACGCAGTATATAGCTGGAAAGCCATCGATAAAGCCGATTTTGATAAAACTTGTTCAGTATACATATGTGGCAAATAATCAATCAAGATATCAGTATAAACATAAAAGTTTTTAAACCGATTTTGATCGGATTCTATCAGATTGTCGAGAACATACAAAAACTAAGAATCAGTGAGTTTAGTTAAAATAACTTGAGAGACAAAAAAGTTTTTCACACAAAAATTTTTTTTCCAACTGATTTTTCCTATGGCAGGATATAGTGCTCCGATTTTAATAAAATTTAGTCAGCATAGTATATAAAACGTGTTTCGTTGAGTTATCTTAAGAAACCAAAAAAAAAGTCAAATCCACAAAAAAAAATATTAACAATAATGGCTTAAAATATATACTCGATACTATCCATATGAACAAATGAACCAAAAAGATTAATCATTAATCATTTACAGATTCTCATGAAAACGATGCCCACTTCAATGTTTCGCCTTTTAACTGGCCAGGAGAATCCGATTTATATTTAAGCGATAACTATCGATAGTTACATCGTTGGATGGAACCATAGAAAGAAAGAAAGCGAGCGTGCGTATTAGGCAGCATTATTGTTAACTACCACTCAAAATGGAGGATATAATGATATATATATATACCTATATATGTATATGTATAAATATGCGTATGTGTATAGTTTTAGATTGATATGACGCTGATACTTATATGCATAGACAACGTTATAATTTAGCTATCGATTGCGTTTTTTTTTTTTTTGTTTTTTTTTTTATAGTTCACTAGATTAAAGCTACTACAGAAAGAAAGAAAGCGGAGAAAGTAAAATGCGGAAGCTACGACAAATAACAAGCATAAATCTTTTGTTCCAAAACATAACTGAAACCAAAAAACATAAAACATAGAACCAAAAGAAAAAGAAACGACAAACAAAAAAAATGAAAAGTAACATAAGTACGAAATGAAAAGAATAAGAAAACAAATTGCACGCCTTTTTGCAAAGCTTAGTACTAATAGTTAATAATGTGCAGGGAGAGATGCGGCTATCTTCTCTCAATTAAAAAAAAAAAGAGATTGGATCGGGAAACACACACATATATCTATATATATACATACATATATGTAATAAAAATATATAAAAAAAAAACAAAAAACGATGACCTATTTGCGAAAACGTCCTTAGCTTAGTTGAAGAGCGAATATACACATACACAGCTAGAGCATACTATGATAGTTACAGTTACAATGCCTATATATAGATACCATACCATATACAGATACTATCTAAAGAACTATGATACATGCACAAGAAACCCTCTATAAAGTCCTGGCATTGCTATTATTTATATAACAGCAACAAAAACAAATATGTATCAGACACAAACACAGACACTCACATAAATTTATAAAAATTTATATATATTCAGACTATATATCGAGTTTCGGGTCTATATAACAAAATTTGAAATTGTATATCTATTTCATATTGTAAAATGTTTTAAGCAATTTCATTTCGGTAGATATCATATGATATATATATATATATATATATATATATATATATATATATATATATATATATATATATACATAATATCTATATTCTCATATATATATATGCATATGTATAAACGCTGTAACCTTATAGCTATATTTGTTTATGTACAATGTATATTGAAAAAGGCGCTTAAGTATTATCCAAGATTTCTTAAGTTAGGCAAACGGCTTCTTTTTGGTAATTTTGATAACACATTATTAGACTGGGCTTAAGGTATGCTTCAAGTCAGCTAACTAGTACACTCACACACACATACATACTTACATAGATACACACACACGCTTCGATTTCAACAACCATCTTCGTCCAAAAAATTGTGCTACTACTCGTAAAAAAAACAAACATTGATAGAAATGAGAAAAACTTGAATAGAAAGAAACATAAGAAATCCAAGCAAATGCTTACATTTATATATACATACATATATATATATATATATATATATATATATATATATATATTATATATATATATATACTACCTATAACTATAACGATAACTATTACTGTAACAGCATACATATATAATACATACAATACATACATACTACAAATAAACCCACACATATATGCTATAATTGCATTTCTATGTAAAAATACTCGCTTGAAAACAACAACTAAGCAAATATTTAAAAAAAAAAGCAACAAAAAACAAAAAAAAATCAACAATCAAGTGTATTAATTATGAATTACTCGTAATTGATTCAAAGCGTAAAAATACAATAACAAGAATGTGCTTAACATATAGAATGAATTCATGTAAAACGTTTGCATTTTGGCTTAATCCGGTAGACGGGGTTGCCACTGGCCACGCCCACGCCCACCAAAAAAAAAAACAACAAAATAACATTTAAAACAATTTTAAAACAAAATTTAATAAAAAAAATAAAACAAATAATAAAAACAACAGCTTCAGCTGCCCAAGGCACATCCAGAAATGGGCCCAGCACTAACTTTGGATCAGCACGAAAGCCATGCAAAAGCAAAAGCAAACCAAAGCAAAACCAAAAACAAATGCAAAACCAAAGCAAAACAAAAGCAAAAACAAACTCAAATACAAATACAAAGCGAAAAACGCACCAAGCAAAATTATAAACAAAATATATAAAAGAATAATTGTTTAACACAAGTGTTTTTTTTTTTGGCGGTGTAAATTATTTATACATGCATATATATATATATATATATATATATATATATATATATAGTATGTATGTGTATGCATAAAAGTAATGATTATATGACAAATATTTATTGAATAAATTGCATAGAAATTATATAAGTAACGATGAGCGATGTTTATTTGTAATTGCAGATTACACCCAAAAACCAAAACCAAAACCAAAACCAAAAAAAAAAATATTAAAAACAATGAAAATATAAAAATGAAAAGATATATAATCGCATGCGTAACAAAATATATACACAAAGTCAAAACAAAAATTGAGCATAATAAACAGAACAAAAAAAAAAAAAAGTTTTTTATTACTTTTGGTTTGGGAACAACACATTTTGGGAATGTTTTTTTTTTTTATCACACATGCGCATGCTCGCATTCGATTATAAATTTGATGAACATTTTCGCAGCATACTTTTGGGCTGAACTGTTAATTGACAATGACAAAAGTTGCTGCATACTTTTAGTTGCAACCTAGTCTTCATTGCATCTGTCTAGCATTTCTGTTCGCCTGGTGTTTTAGCCGTCGACATAAGACGCGGAGCGCGCAAAGCTATTTTCTAACATGAAAATGAAATTGGTCAAACGCGTCTAGGCTTCATCCACGACGGAAAATGGTGGTCAAGTCAAATGATTTGCCGGGCAACTCTAGCTAAAATATATCCACTTGCAGAAACATCTTTATACTCTTGCAGAGGGTATTATAATTTTGTCACGAAATGTGTAACGCATTGAAGGAGACGTCTCAGAAAAAAAAAAATTATATTCGTGATCAACATCAACAGCCGGGTCATGTCCGTCATGTCCGTCTGTCCGTCTGTCTGTCTGTTCATATGCGAACTAGTCCCTCAGTTTTAGAGCTATTTTGATGAAACTTGGCACAGGCGCCTATTCTTTCTGCAAGCAATACATATGTCAGAATCGGCCAGATCGGACCACTATAACATATAGCTGCCATAGGAACAATCGGTTGAAATATAAGTTTTTGTATGAAAAACTTTTTTGTTTTTCAAAATAACTCAACCAAACTCATTATGTCTAAGTTTTAGCACTTTTTACACATGTTGACAATATTTTATAAAAATCGGATCACTATATCTTATAGCTGCCATAGGAACGATAGGTTGGATAATAAGTTAACTTCTGCAATGGTATAGATCTTCGGCACGCCTAAGATAACATTTCCTTCTTGTTCATGGTAGCTATATGTTACAGTGAACCGTTCCGACATATGTACTGCGTGCAGCAACAAAGTATAGAATTTATGGCAAGTTTCATCACAACTGAGAGAATAAATAGTACGCATAGAAACAGACAAATAGACGTACACGGCGAGAACGATTTGTCTGTTAATAAGTAAATTAGGGGTCGGAGTCGCCATTAGTTTCAGGAATATGCTTTGCGCGTTCCGTGCGTCTTCTGCCGACTGCCTGTATATCAGGCAAACAGCAATTGTAGGCAGCTGCAATTATAACCAAATGCAGCTCAAAGTATGCAGCCATTTTTGACATTGCCAATTTATAATTCAGCCCAAAAGCATGCTGCAATTTTGTTTATTTTTTTCAAAATTAATATATAAAAGAGTTTGTCCTCACTGGCGATTGGCGATTGGCAATCAACGCAGGGCCCAAACCATAAGAGCTAGATTGCTGAGATTTTCACAGTAGTTTAGGCATATATCGAAAGTGAGCACTAAGACCGGATTTTGGAAAATTCGGTCGGGAAATGTGGAAAATTCGCGGAAAACTGCTAAATGCAACTTTTTTGTTTATCATCCGCTAAGCTTCAAACTTAATTTCAATGATCTCTAAAAAAAATAATTTATTTACCAATTTTCCGGAAAATTCACATTCCCTGGTTTGAGGGCGGGTGGTTAGAAGGCCAAAGTTGAGTTCTTATGCGATTTGCTTTAAACTCATTTTCAAAGATCAATATGAAAATTCATTTAAAACTGCATACCAATTTTCCGGAAAATTCACATTCCCCGGTGGAGAGTGGGTGGTTAAAAGGCCAAAAATGAGTTCTTATGCGATTTGCTTCAAACTCATTTTCAAAGATCTTTATGAAAATTCATTTAAAACTGCATACCAATTTTCCGGAAAATTCACCTCCCTGGGTGGTAAGTGGGTGGTAAATAGGGCGAAAGTTGAGTTTTTATGCGATTTGCTTCAAACTCATTTTCAAAGATCTATATGAAAATTCATTTAAAACTGCATACCAATTTTCCGGAAAATTCACATTCCCTGGTTTGAGGGCGGGTGGTTAGAAGGCCAAAGTTAAGTTCTTATGCGATTTGCTTTAAACTCATTTTCAAAGATCAACATGAAAATTCATTTAAAACTGCATACCAATTTTCCGGAAAATTCACATTCCCCGGTGGAGAGTGGGTGGTTAAAAGGCCAAAAATTAGTTCTTATGCGATTTGCTTCAAACTCATTTTCAAAGATCTATATGAAAATTCATTTAAAACTGCATACCAATTTTCCGGAAAATTTACATACCTGGGTGGTAAGTGGGTGGTAAATAGGGCGAAAGTTGAGTTTTTATGCGATTTGCTTCAAACTCATTTTCAAAGATCTATATGAAAATTCATTTAAAACTGCATACCAATTTTCCAGAAAATTCACATTCCCCGGTGGAGAGTGGGATGTAAAAAGGCCATACACCATACACCATACACCATACACCATACACCATACACCATACACCATACACCATACACCATACACCATACACCATACACCATACACCATACACCATACACCATACACCATACACCATACACCATACACCATACACCATACACCATACACCATACACCATACACCATACACCATACACCATACACCATACACCATACACCATACACCATACACCATACACCATACACCATACACCATACACCATACACCATACACCATACACCATACACCATACACCATACACCATACACCATACACCATACACCATACACCATACACCATACACCATACACCATACACCATACACCATACACCATACACCATACACCATACACCATACACCATACACCATACACCATACACCATACACCATACACCATACACCATACACCATACACCATACACCATACACCATACACCATACACCATACACCATACACCATACACCATACACCATACACCATACACCATACACCATACACCATACACCATACACCATACACCATACACCATACACCATACACCATACACCATACACCATACACCATACACCATACACCATACACCATACACCATACACCATACACCATACACCATACACCATACACCATACACCATACACCATACACCATACACCATACACCATACACCATACACCATACACCATACACCATACACCATACACCATACACCATACACCATACACCATACACCATACACCATACACCATACACCATACACCATACACCATACACCATACACCATACACCATACACCATACACCATACACCATACACCATACACCATACACCATACACCATACACCATACACCATACACCATACACCATACACCATACACCATACACCATACACCATACACCATACACCATACACCATACACCATACACCATACACCATACACCATACACCATACACCATACACCATACACCATACACCATACACCATACACCATACACCATACACCATACACCATACACCATACACCATACACCATACACCATACACCATACACCATACACCATACACCATACACCATACACCATACACCATACACCATACACCATACACCATACACCATACACCATACACCATACACCATACACCATACACCATACACCATACACATGTGGGAATGGGAGATTAAAGGGAAATGAGGGGCATAGGCTAGGCAAAACTGAATGCAACTGAGAGCGAAGACACGAAGAGAGCGAATTAAGTCAGTCGCTTGTGAGTCGTCGCCGAGGTTGCAGCTAAGCACTGACGCGTACGAATTTAAAGAGTTGCTTAAAGAATCGGAAAGTGAAATATCGCATTACTTTTGTTTGTTAAAATCATATTCAATTTATTCATTTATAAACTATTCATAAACTATTCAAAAACATCAAATAAACAATAATAAATTTGTAACCCTACAAATTTAATGGGGGCTCAACCGGGATAGTTCTTAAAACAATGAATAAAGTATGCGTTAACATACAAGTGAAATGATTTACATATGAACAAAATAAGTGAAAAAAGAGCAACAAAATTTTTCACAAAAAACCAAAAGAGATCTGTATGTGTGTATTCGGTATACACAAGAAGCGACGAGAAAAGACATAAAACCAAAAGTGATCTGTATGTGTGTATTCGATATACACAAGAAACGACGAAGCATACAAGAAACGACGAGAAGTGAGCTGTGTATGCGTAGAAGCATACAAGAAACGACGAGAAGTGAGCTGTGTATGCGTAGAAGCATACAAGGAACGACGAGAAGTGAGCTGTGTATGCGTAGAAGCATACAAGAAACGACGAGAAGTGAGCTGTGTATGCGTAGAAGCATACAAGGAACGACGAGAAGTGAGCTGTGTATGCGTAGAGGCGTACAAGAAACGACGAGAAGTGACCTGTGTATGCGTAGAGGCGTACAAGAAAACAACGAGAGGTGACCTGTGTATGCGGAGAAGTGTGCAAGGAACGACGAGAAGTGGCCGTGTATGTGTGCGTAGAAGCGTGCAAGCGTAAAGGAAACGGCGAGAAGTATTTGCGACGAAGCAAATAAGAGTACGCTGCCTGCACGTATAGACAACGAGGGAGAGGTTAACAGCAGTGCTACCAATCAGTATAGACAACGAGGGAGAGGCAGACATCAGTGCTACCCATCAGTGGTGTGGCACGTAAAGACATCGAGGGAGAGACAAGCTGCAGTGCTACCAATCAGTGGTGTGGCGCGTGTAGACAACGAGGGAGAGGTTAACAGCAGTGCTACCCATCAACGGTGCTGCCAAGACAACAACAAGACGCTGGTATCACGTATTTTTAATATTTTTATAAATTAGTTAAAATTTGTAAAAGTTCAAAATTAACACGTTTCATACCAATTTTTCACATATTGTAACCGATATCTTAAAACAAAGCAATGGATGCTAGATCCATTTTGTCATTAACAGTGCCCTTACTAAGGCAGAAGCTGACTGAATTGGGTTTAAGCACAGTGGGCAGAAAAAGTGTTCTGCAAGACAGACTTTTGGATCATTTCCAGTTAGACGATGTTGAGGTTGTAGAGGCAACAGAAGATGCAACGAGCGAAGCAAGTACAAACAGCGAGCATGTTATTAATCAGAATGCTTTAAAATTCACACTTCGAGATGTCCAAGATAGCATTTCTTTTTTCTCCGGATCAGACCAGGAAGACGTTAATCACTGGTTAGATGAGTTTGAAGATGTAGCTATTACAGTTGAATGGGATAATCTGCAAAAATATATTCATGCTAAAAAACTTCTGAGTGGAGCAGCTAAACATTTTGTTAAAGGCTCAAGCGGTGTCCAATGTTGGGATAAACTTAAAAGTTTGTTGCGAAGTGAGTTTGGAAAGGAGTTATGTTCAGCAGAAATACATAAGATGCTAAGACTCAGGCAGAAACAGCCAAAAGAAACGTATATGGAGTATTTGTATAGTCTGATGGAGATATGCAAGCCGATAAAGTTAGAAGAAGAAAGTTTAATAGTATACTTTATCGATGGCATTTCTGATAGCAAGGCTAACAAGGCAGGGCTGTATCGGGCAAATAATGTCAAGGAGTTGAAAAAGGAGATAGCCATTTACGAGAAGGTTAGAGGTAATGCACCAATTAAAGATTGGAATGGATCGAGTCATGGTCAGAGTAAGAAAGCTGTAGAGCAAAAGAATCAAGGTAATTCTTCGAAGAAATGTTTTAGATGTGGTAAAGAGGGTCATATGATTAAAGACTGTACCAAGGAAATTGTGTGCTATAATTGCAACAAAAAAGGCCATACATCAAAACAATGTGAGGAAAGAAAACTGCCAATTGTTGTAAAACAAGAAACTGCTAACATTGTCCAGATTAAACCACCACAAATGAGTTTAATTTTCTGGATGTGACTTATGCTTGATGAGAGAAGACGTGTTTCGTAAGTTTAAAAGAATAAATCTGACGTACAACAGTAAGCAACTAAAAGGCATTGGAAATGGTACTCTAGCCACCATGGGATTCTTCGATATAAATTTACCAGCAGACGATACGAGTTTTAATGTAACTTTTCATGTAGTTAAACATAATGAGTTAGATTATGCTGCCATTATCGGAAACGATGTACTAAAAAATGTTGATATCTTGTTTAGTACTTCAGGTGTTCAGTTTATCAAAAAGGAAAACGAAGTCGGGCTTGCAACACCATTTAGAACAATGTGTGTAAAGGAGATCGTCGAAGAGGGTCAGATAACGAATGCAATTGATTTGCAACATTTGGAGGATAATCTGAAAGCCGAGACGGAGAAATTAATTGAGCAGTACAAGCCATTAAAATCAATAAAATCACCAATTGAGATGAAGATAATACTGGTTGATGATGAACCAATTTATCAACATCCAAGACGTACTTCGTTCGAAAACAAGTGTTTCATCGAAAAGCAAGTTCAGGAGTGGTTGGACGAAGGGATTGTTGTGCCGAGCTCTTCCGAGTACGCGTCGCCAGTAGTTTTGGTGTCAAAGAAGGATGGTTCGAAACGTTTCTGTTGCGACTACAGGAGACTAAACTTGAAAATAAAAAGGGACAATTTTCCGATGACATTGATAGATGATGTGCTGGATCGCTTGCAGGGCTCAAAGGTGTTCACGACCTTGGATTTAGCAAATGGATTCTTCCATGTGCCAATCGAAGCTGGGTCAAGAAAGTTTACTTCTTTTGTCACGCACAACGGGCAATATGAGTTCACACATGTACCGTTCGGTATAAGTAACTCACCTGCAGTATTTTGCCGTTATGTTGGAGCTATTCTCAGGGAGCTGATGCAAGCAAAGAAAATTGTTGTCTACATGGACGACATAATTATTCCAACCAAAGACGAGCATAGCGGATTGACGATCTTGAAAGAAGTTTTAGAAGTAGCATCTAAAGCTGGATTACATATCAGGTGGGAAAAAGGTCAGTTTTTAAAAAGGTCAATAACTTTTCTAGGATATGTAATTGAAAACGAGACTATTGCACCAACTAAATCGAAAATAAATGCTGTCGTTAATTTTCCCGTTCCCAAAAGCCGCAAAGCGCTAGAGAGATTTTTGGGATTGACATCATATTTACGTCGTTTTATAAAAGGATATGCTCTTGCAGGAAAGCCGTTAAGTGACCTGCTCCGCAAAGAAAGTAAAACACATGATGGTAAAAGCATCGAGCTAAATGATGAGTGTTTAATATGCTTTGAAAATTTAAAGAATCTGTTAGTTACTGCTCCGGTTTAAAACTTTACGATCCCACTGCAGTAACGGAGGTGCACACAGACGCCAGCAAGTATGGATTTGGCGGAATTCTTATGCAGATGGACTCGGAGGATCAACTTTTTCATCCAGTCGAGTTTATGAGCCGGAAGACGACACCATGCGAAGAAAAATACAGGGCTTATGAGTTGGAAGCATTGGCAGTTGTAAACGCTGTAAAGAAGTGGCGAATCTATCTATTAGGAATTGCGTTCACCATAGTCACAGATTGCCATGCGTTTGCGATGACTATAAAAAAGGATGATGTCCCGCCGAGAGTAGCCAGATGGGCAATGTATCTACAGGAATTCAAATATACAGTTGAGCATCGATCTGGAAGCCAGATGAAACACGTGGATGCGCTGAGTCGATTAAATTGCTTTCTTATCGAGGATTCGACAAAATATCGTTTAAGAAATGCACAGGATAATGACGCCTGGATAAAAGCAATCAAAAGAATTTTGGAAAGTTTGGAGATTTACGAAGATTATTTTATGAAAAACGGTGTACTCTATTAGGACTTAGTAAAAGAGCTGTTAGTCGTTCCAGATGCCATGCAAGATGAAATAATTGGAATAGTACACCGAGAAGGACACTTCGGAACCAAGAAAACGCGAGAGTTGCTGGAGAGGTCGTATTATTTCCAGAACGTTCAACAAAAGGTTGATAAGTTTGTCAAATCCTGCATTGAGTGTTTGGTCATTGATGCCAAACGAGGCAAGAAAGAAGGATTGTTGACACCTATCGACAAAGCCCAGGAGCCACTTGAAACATTTCACATCGATCACGTTGGTCCTTTGACCGATACGAAGAAAAAATACAACCACATAATGGCAGTTGTTGATGGATTTTCAAAATTCGTGTGGTTGTATCCAACTCGATCTACAGGCACTGATGAAGTTATAGCCAGATTGGATAAGCAAGCAGCTATTTTTGGAAATCCTCGACGCATCGTTACTGACAGAGGCACAGCTTTCACTTCTACATCGTTTAAGGAATACTGCAGTGAACAAGGAATCCAGCTTTTACATATCACAACAGGCATGCCAAGAGGAAATGGACAAGTGGAACGGATTCACAAAATTGTTATCCCGATGCTCAGCAAACTAAGCCAATCTAATCCACCTAGAACTACGAAGTATTCACCTTTTAAGATTCTTACTGGTTTAAACATGCGAAGACCAAATGATGATCTAAGGAAACTGTTAGAAGATTTAGATATAGAAGAACTAATAGGCAAGCGCGAGGAAATAAGAAAGAAAGCACAAGAAAACATAGAAAAGATCCAACAGGAAAATAGAAATAGCTTTAATGAGAAAAGGAAACCAGAATTTAACTATGAAGTAGGTGATTTAGTAGGAATTAAGAGAACCCAGTGCGGAACTAGCATGAAACTCAAACCCAAGTTTTTCGGACCCTATAAGGTCACAAAAAAGATGAGACATGGGCGCTATGAGGTAGAAAAAGTCGGAAATCAGGAAGGACCTAAAATTACTACCACAGCTGCCGAATTTATGAAAAAATGGAGTTCATTCAGGCGCGAATGAAATTGCAGGATGGCCGAATGTGGGAATGGGAGATTAAAGGGAAATGAGGGGCATAGGCTAGGCAAAACTGAATGCAACTGAGAGCGAAGACGCGAAGAGAGCGAATTAAGTCAGTCGCTTGTGAGTCGTCGCCGAGGTTGCAGCTAAGCACTGACGCGTACGAATTTAAAGAGTTGCTTAAAGAATCGGAAAGTGAAATATCGCATTACTTTTGTTTGTTAAAATCATATTCAATGTATTCATTTATAAACTATTCATAAACTATTCAAAAACATCAAATAAACAATAATAAATTTGTAACCCTACACACATACACATACACATACACATACACATACACATACACATACACATACACATACACATACACATACACATACACATACACATACACATACACATACACATACACATACACATACACATACACATACACATACACATACACATACACATACACATACACATACACATACACATACACATACACATACACATACACATACACATACACATACACATACACATACACATACACATACACATACACATACACATACACATACACATACACATACACATACACATACACATACACATACACATACACATACACATACACATACACATACACATACACATACACATACACATACACATACACATACACATACACATACACATACACATACACATACACATACACATACACATACACATACACATACACATACACATACACATACACATACACATACACATACACATACACATACACATACACATACACATACACATACACATACACATACACATACACATACACATACACATACACATACACATACACATACACATACACATACACATACACATACACATACACATACACATACACATACACATACACATACACATACACATACACATACACATACACATACACATACACATACACATACACATACACATACACATACACATACACATACACATACACATACACATACACATACACATACACATACACATACACATACACATACACATACACATACACATACACATACACATACACATACACATACACATACACATACACATACACATACACATACACATACACATACACATACACATACACATACACATACACATACACATACACATACACATACACATACACATACACATACACATACACATACACATACACATACACATACACATACACATACACATACACATACACATACACATACACATACACATACACATACACATACACATACACATACACATACACATACACATACACATACACATACACATACACATACACATACACATACACATACACATACACATACACATACACATACACATACACATACACATACACATACACATACACATACACATACACATACACATACACATACACATACACATACACATACACATACACATACACATACACATACACATACACATACACATACACATACACATACACATACACATACACATACACATACACATACACATACACATACACATACACATACACATACACATACACATACACATACACATACACATTTGCAAAGATCAATATGAAAATTCTTTAAAAACTGCATACCATTTACATTCCCGGGTGGAAAAAAGTAGGTTAAAACTGCAACTGGAAAATTTACCCTGTTGGGTAGAAAACTGTTTGTTAAGTTTGAAGGAAGTTACATTTTTGTGCGAATATGATTTTATACGGGGCGTAGCACCGCACGCCGGGAAATGCTAGTCTATATATATAAAAGAGTTTGTCCTCACTGGCGATTGGTGATTGGCGATTGGTGATTGGTGATTGGCGATTGGCAATTTACGCAGGGCCCAAACCATAAGAGCGAGATGGCTGAAATTTTCACAGTAGCTTAGGAATATACCGAAAGTGAGCATTATGAGCGGATTTTGGAAAATTCGGTCGGGAAATGTGGAAAATTCGCGGAAAACCGTTGCATGCAACTTTTTTGTCTATCATCCGATCAGCTTCAAAATAAGTTTTAATGATCTATATAAAAAATAATTTATGACTGCATACCAATTTTCCGGAAAATTCACCCCCCTGTGTGGAAAATGGGTAGTCAAGGTTGTATGGGCGAAAGTTGAGTTCTTATGCGATTTGCTTCAAACTCATTTTCAAAGATCTATATGAAAATTCATTTAAAACTGCATACCAATTTTCCGGAAAATTCACATTCCCGGGTGGAAAGTGGGTGGTAAATAGGGCGAAAGTTGAGTTTTTGTGCAATTTGTTTTGTGCAAGTTTTTGTGCAATACACATACACATACACATTTGCAAAGATCAATATGAAAATTCATTAAAAACTGCATACCATTTACATTCCCGGGTGGAAAAAAGTAGGTTAAAACTGCAACTGGAAAATTTACCCTGTTGGGTAGAAAACTGTTTGTTAAGTTTGAAGGAAGTTACATTTTTGTGCGAATATGATTTTATACGGGGCGTAGCACCGCACGCCGGGAAATGCTAGTCTATATATATAAAAGAGTTTGTCCTCACTGGCGATTGGTGATTGGTGATTGGCGATTGGTGATTGGCGATTGGCAATTAACGCAGGGCCCAAACCATAAGAGCGAGATGGCTGAAATTTTCACAGTAGCTTAGGAATATACCGAAAGTGAGCGTTAAGAGCGGATTTTGGAAAATTCGGTTGGCAAATGTGGAAAATTCGCGGAAAACCGTTGTATGCAACTTTTTTGTTTATCATCCGATCAGCTTCAAACTTAGTTTCAATGATCTATATAAAAAATAATTTATGACTGCATACCAATTTTCGGAAAATGCACCCCCCTGGATGGAAAATGGGTGATCAAGGTTGTATGGGCGAAAGTTGAGTTCTTATGCGATTTGCTTCAAACTCATTTTCAAAGATCTATATGAAAATTCATCAAAAACTGCATACCAATTTTCCGGAACATTCGCATTCCCCGGTGGAGAGTGGGTGGTAAAAAGGCCAAAATTGAGTTTTTATGCGATTTGCTTCAAACTCATTTTCAAAGATCTTCATGAAAATTCATTTAAAACTGCATACCAATTTTCCGGAAAATTCACATTCCCGGGTGGAAAGTGGGTGGTAAATAGGGCGAAAGTTGAGTTTTCATGCGATTTGCTTCAAACTCATTTTCAAAGATCTATATGAAAATTCATTTAAAACTGCATACCAATTTTCCGAAAAATTCACATTCCCGGGTGGAAAGTGGGTGGTAAATAGGGCGAAAGTTGAGTTTTTGTGCAATTTGCTTCAAACTCATTTTCAAAGATCTATATGAAAATTCATTTAAAACTGCATACCAATTTTCCGGAAAATTCACATTCCCGGGTGGAAAGTGGGTGGTAAATAGGGCGAAAGTTGAGTTTTTGTGCAATTTGCTTCAAACTCATTTTCAAAGATCTATATGAAAATTCATTTAAAACTGCATACCAATTTTCCGGAAAATTCGCATTCCCGGGAAAGTGGGTGGTAAATAGGGCGCAAGTTGAGCTCTTATGCGATTTGCTTCAAACTCATTTTTAAAGATCAATATGAAAATTCATTTAAAACTGCATACCAATTTTCCGGAAAATTCACATTCCCGGGTGGAAAGTGGGTGGTAAATAGTCCGAAAGTTGAGTATTCATGCGATTTGCTTCAAACTCATTTTCAAAGATCTATATGAAAATTCATTTAAAACTGCATACCAATTTTCCGGAAAATTCGCATTCCCGGGTGGAAAGTGGGTGGTAAATAGGGCGAAAGTTGAGTTTTTGTGCAATTTGTTTTGTGCAAGTTTTTGTGCAATACACATACACATACACATTTGCAATGATCAATATGAAAATTCATTAAAAACTGCATACCATTTATATTCCTGGGTGGAAAAAAGTAGCTTAAAACTGCAACTGGAAAATTTACCCTGTTGGGTAGAAAACTGTTTGTTAAGGTTGAAGGAAGTTACATTTTTGTGCGAATATGATTTTATACGGGGCGTAGCACCGCACGCCGGGAAATGCTAGTCTATATATATAAAAGAGTTTGTCCTCACTGGCGATTGGTGATTGGCGATTGGCGATTGGTGATTGGCGATTGGCAATCAACGCAGGGCCCAAACCATAAGAGCGAGATGGCTGAAATTTTCAAAGTAGCTTAGGAATATACCGAAAGTGAGCATTATGAGCGGATTTTGGAAAATTCGGTCGGCAAATGTGGAAAATTCGCGGAAAACCGCAGTATGCAACTTTTTTGTTTATCATCCGATCAGCTTCAAAATAAGTTTTAATGATCTATATAAAAAATAATTTATGACTGCATACCAATTTTCCGGAAAATTCACCCCCCTGGGTGGAAAATGGGTAGTCAAGGTTGTATGGGCGAAAGTTGAGTTCTTATGCGATTTGCTTCAAACTCATTTTCAAAGATCTATATGAAAATTCATCAAAAACTGCATACCAATTTTCCGGAAAATTAACCCCCCTGGGTGGAAAGTGGGTGGTAAAACGGACAAAATTAAGTTTTTATACGATTTGCTTCAAACTCATTTTCAAAGATCTATATGAAAATTCATTTTAAACAGCATACCAATTTTCCGGAAAATTCACATTCCCGGGTGGAAAGTGGGTGGTAAATAGGGCGAAAGTTGAGTATTCATGCGATTTGCTTCAAACTCATTTTCAAAGATCTATATAAAAATTCATTTAAAACTGCATACCAATTTTCCGGAAAATTCGCATTCCCGGGTGGAAAGTGGGTGGTTAATAGGGCGAAAGTTGAGTTCTTATGCGATTTGCTTCAAACTCATTTTTAAAGATCAATATGAAAATTCATTTAAAACTGCATACCAATTTTCCGGAAAATTCACATTCCCGGGTGGAAAGTGGGTGGTAAATAGGGCGAAAGTTGAGTTTTTGTGCAATTTGCTTCAAACTCATTTTCAAAGATCTATATGAAAATTCATTTAAAACTGCATACCAATTTTCCGGAAAATTCACATTCCCGGGTGGAAAGTGGGTGGTAAATAGGGCGAAAGTTGAGTTTTTGTGCAATTTGTTTTGTGCAAGTTTTTGTGCAATACACATACACATACACATTTGCAAAGATCAATATGAAAATTCATTAAAAACTGCATACCATTTAAATTCCCGGGTGGAAAAAAGTAGGTTAAAACTGCAACTGGAAAATTTACCCTGTTGGGTAGAAAACTGTTTGTTAAGTTTGAAGGAAGTTACATTTTTGTGCGAATATGATTTTATACGGGGCGTAGCACCGCACGCCGGGAAATGCTAGTCTATATATATAAAAGAGTTTGTCCTCACTGGCGATTGGTGATTGGTGATTGGCGATTGGTGATTGGCGATTGGCAATTAACGCAGGGCCCAAACCATAAGAGCGAGATGGCTGAAATTTTCACAGTAGCTTAGGAATATACCGAAAGTGAGCATTAAGAGCGGATTTTGGAAAATTCGGTCGGCAAATGTGGAAAATTCGCGGAAAACCGTAGTATGCAACTTTTTTGTTTATCATCCTATCAGCTTCAAACTTAGTTTCAATGATCTATATAAAAAATAATTTATGACTGCATACCAATTTTTCGGAAAATTCACCCCCCTGGATGGAAAATGGGTAGTCAAGGTTGTATGGGCGAAAGTTGAGTTCTTATGCGATTTGCTTCAAACTCATTTTCAAAGATCTATATGAAAATTCATTAAAAACTGCATACCAATTTTCCGGAACATTCGCATTCCCCGGTGGAGAGTGGGTGGTAAAAAGGCCAAAATTGAGTTTTTATGCGATTTGCTTCAAACTCATTTTCAAAGATCTTCATGAAAATTCATTTAAACTGCATACCAATTTTCCGGAAAATTCACATTCCCGGGTGGAAAGTGGGTGGTAAATAGGGCGAAAGTTGAGTTTTCATGCGATTTGCTTCAAACTCATTTTCAAAGATCTATATGAAAATTCATTTAAAACTGCATACCAATTTTCCGGAAAATTCACATTCCCGGGTGGAAAGTGGGTGGTAAATAGGGCGAAAGTAGAGTTTTTGTGCAATTTGCTTCAAACTCATTTTCAAAGATCTATATGAAAATTCATTTAAAACTGCATACCAATTTTCCGAAAAATTCACATTCCCGAGTGGAAAGTGGGTGGTAAATAGGGCGAAAGTTGAGTTTTTTTTCAATTTGCTTCAAACTCATTTTCAAAGATCTATATCAAAATTTATTTAAAACTGCATACCAATTTTCCGGAAAATTCGCATTCCCGGGTGGAAAGTAAATAGGGCGCAAGTTGAGCTCTTATGCGATTTGCTTCAAACTCATTTTTAAAGATCTATATGAAAATTCATTTAAAACTGCATACCAATTTTCCGGAAAATTCACATTCCCGGGTGGAAAGTGGGTGGTAAATAGGGCGAAAGTTGAGTTTTCATGCGATTTGCTTCAAACTCATTTTTAAAGATCAATATGAAAATTCATTTAAAACTGTATACCAATTTTCCGGAAAATTCACATTCCCGGGTGGAAAGTGGGTGGTAAATAGGGCGAAAGTTGAGTTTTTGTGCAATTTGCTTCAAACTCATTTTCAAAGATCTATATGAAAATTCATTTAAAACTGCATACCAATTTTCCGGAAAATTCACATTCCCGGGTGGAAAGTGGGTGGTAAATAGGGCGAAAGTTGAGTTTTCATGCGATTTGCTTCAAACTCATTTTCAAAGATCTATATGAAAATTCATTTAAAACTGCATACCAATTTTCCGGAAAATTCACATTCCCGGGTGGAAAGTGGGTGGTAAATAGGGCGAAAGTTGAGTTTTTGTGCAATTTGCTTCAAACTCATTTTCAAAGATCTATATGAAAATTCATTTAAAACTGCATACCAATTTTCCGGAAAATTCACATTCCCGGGTGGAAAGCGGGTGGTAAATAGGGCGAAAGTTTTTGTGCAATTTGCTTCAAACTCATTTTCAAAGATCTTCATGAAAATTCATTTAAAATTGCATACCAATTTTCCGGAAAATTCACATTCCCGGGTGGAAAGTGGGTGGTAAATAGGGCGAAAGTTGAGCTCTTATGCGATTTGCTTCAAACTCATTTTTAAAGATCACTGTGAAAATTCATTTAAAACTGCATACCAATTTTCCGGAAAATTCACATTCCCGGGTGGAAAGTGGGTGGTAAATAGGGCGCAAGTGGAGCTCTTATGCGATTTGCTTCAAACTCATTTTCAAAGATCTATATGAAAATTCATTTAAGACTGCATACCAATTTTCCGGAAAATTCACATTCCCGGGTGGAAAGTGGGTGGTAAATAGGGCGAAAGTTGAGTTTTCATGCGATTTGCTTCAAACTCATTTTCAAAGATCTATATGAAAATTCATTTAAAACTTCATACCAATTTTCCGGAAAATTCGCATTCCCGGGTGGAAAGTGGGTGGTTAAAAGGCCAAAGTTGAGTTCTTATGCGATTTGCTTCAAACTCATTTTCAAAGATCAATATGAAAATTCATTTAAAACTGCATACCAATTTTCCGGAAAATTCGCAATCCCGGGTGGAAAGTGGGTGGTTAAAAGGCCAAAGCTGAGTTCTTATGCGATTTGATTCAAACTCATTTTCAAAGATCTATATGAAAATTCATTTAAGACTGCAAACCGATTTTCCGGAAAATGCACTCCTCTGGGTGGAAAGTGGGTGGTAAATAGGGCGAAAGTTGAGTTCATATGCAATTTGCTTCAAACTCATTTTCAAAGATCTATATGTAAATTCATTTAAAACTGCAAGCCAATTTCCCGGAAAATTCGCATTCCCGGGTGGAAAGTGGGTGGTAAATAGGGCGAAAGTTGAGTTTTTGTGCAATTTGCTTCAAACTCATTTTCAAAGATCTATATGAAAATTCATTTAAAACTGCATACCAATTTTCCGGAAAATTCACATTCCCGGGTGGAAAGTGGGTGGTAAATAGGGCGAAAGTTGAGTTTTCATGCGATTTGCTTCAAACTCATTTTCAAAGATCTATATGAAAATTCATTTAAAACTGCATACCAATTTTCCGGAAAATTCGCATTCCCGGGTGGAGAGTAGGTGGTAAATAGGGCGCAAGTTGAGCTCTTATGCGATTTGCGTCAAACTCATTTTTAAAGATCAATATGAAAATTCATTTAAAACTGCATACCAATTTTCCGGAAAATTCACATTCCCGGGTGGAAAGTGGGTGGTAAATAGGGCGAAAGTTGAGTTTTTGTGCAATTTGCTTCAAACTCATTTTCAAAGATCTATATGAAAATTCATTTAAAACTGCATACCAATTTTCCGGAAAATTCACATTCCCGGGTGGAAAGTGGGTGGTAAACAGGGCGAAAGTTGAGTTTTCATGCGATTTGCTTCAAACTCATTTTCAAAGATCTATATGAAAATTCATTTAAAACTGCATACCAATTTTCCGGAAAATTCGCATTCCCGGGTGGAAAGTGGGTGGTAAATAGGGCGAAAGTTGAGTTTTCATGCGATTTGCTTCAAACTCATTTTCAAAGATCTATATGAAAATTCATTTAAAACTGCATACCAATTTTCCGGAAAATTCACATTCCCGGGTGGAAAGTGGGTGGTAAATAGGGCGAAAGTTGAGTTTTTGTGCAATTTGCTTCAAACTCATTTTCAAAGATCTATATGAAAATTCATTTAAAACTGCATACCAATTTTCCGGAAAATTCACATTCCCGGGTGGAAAGCGGGTGGTAAATAGGGCGAAAGTTGAGTTTTTGTGCAATTTGCTTCAAACCCATTTTCAAAGATCTATATGAAAATTCATTTAAAACTGCATACCAATTTTCCGGAAAATTCACATTCCCGGGTGGAAAGTGGGTGGTAAATAGGGCGAAAGTTGAGTTTTTGTGCAATTTGCTTCAAACTCATTTTCAAAGATCTTCATGAAAATTCATTTAAAATTGCATACCAATTTTCCGGAAAATTCACATTCCCGGGTGGAAAGTGGGTGGTAAATAGGGCGAAAGTTGAGCTCTTATGCGATTTGCTTCAAACTCATTTTTAAAGATCACTATGAAAATTCATTTAAAACTGCATACCAATTTTCCGGAAAATTCACATTCCCGGGTGGAAAGTGGGTGGTAAATAGGGCGCAAGTGGAGCTCTTATGCGATTTGCTTCAAACTCATTTTCAAAGATCTATATGAAAATTCATTTAAGACTGCATACCAATTTTCCGGAAAATTCACATTCCCGGGTGGAAAGTGGGTGGTAAATAGGGCGAAAGTTGAGTTTTCATGCGATTTGCTTCAAACTCATTTTCAAAGATCTATATGAAAATTCATTTAAAACTGCATACCAATTTTCCGGAAAATTCACATTCCCGGGTGGAAAGTGGGTGGTAAATAGGGCGCAAGTTGAGCTCTTATGCGATTTGCTTCAAACTCATTTTTAAAGATCACTATGAAAATTCATTTAAAACTGCATACCAATTTTCCGGAAAATTCACATTCCCGGGTGGAAAGTGGGTGGTAAATAGGGCGAAAGTTGAGTTTTTGTGCAATTTGCTTCAAACTCATTTTCAAAGATCTATATGAAAATTCATTTAAAACTGCATACCAATTTTCCGGAAAATTCACATTCCCGGGTGGAAAGTGCGTGGTAAATAGGGCGAAAGTTGAGTTTTTGTGCAATTTGCTTCAAACCCATTTTCAAAGATCTATATGAAAATTCATTTAAAACTGCATACCAATTTTCCGGAAAATTCACATTCCCCGGTGGAGAGTGGGTGGTTAAAAGGCCAAAGTTGAGTTCTTATGCGATTTGCTTCAAACTCATTTTCAAAGATCAATATGAAAATTCATTTAAAACTGCATACCAATTTTCCGGAAAATTCGCAATCCCGGGTGGAAAGTGGGTGGTTAAAAGGCCAAAGCTGAGTTCTTATGCGATTTGATTCAAACTCATTTTCAAAGATCTATATGAAAATTCATTTAAGACTGCAAGCCGATTTTCCGGAAAATGCACTCCTCTGGGTGGAAAGTGGGTGGTAAATAGGGCGAAAGTTGAGTTCATATGCAATTTGCTTCAAACTCATTTTCAAAGATCTATATGTAAATTCATTTAAAACTGCAAGCCAATTTCCCGGAAAATTCGCATTCCCGGGTGGAAAGTGGGTGGTAAATAGGGCGAAAGTTGAGTTTTTGTGCAATTTGCTTCAAACTCATTTTCAAAGATCTATATGAAAATTCATTTAAAACTGCATACCAATTTTCCGGAAAATTCACATTCCCGGGTGGAAAGTGGGTGGTAAATAGGGCGAAAGTTGAGTTTTCATGCGATTTGCTTCAAACTCATTTTCAAAGATCTATATGAAAATTCATTTAAAACTGCATACCAATTTTCCGGAAAATTCGCATTCCCGGGTGGAGAATGGGTGGTAAATAGGGCGCAAGTTGAGCTCTTATGCGATTTGCTTCAAACTCATTTTTAAAGATCAATATGAAAATTCATTTAAAACTGCATACCAATTTTCCGGAAAATTCACATTCCCGGGTGGAAAGTGGGTGGTAAATAGGGCGAAAGTTGAGTTTTTGTGCAATTTGCTTCAAACTCATTTTCAAAGATCTATATGAAAATTCATTTGAAACTGCATACCAATTTTCCGGAAAATTCACATTCCCCGGTGGAGAGTGGGTGGTTAAAAGGCCAAAGTTGAGTTCTTATGCGATTTGCTTCAAACTCATTTTCAAAGATCTATATGAAAATTCATTTAAAACTGCATACCAATTTTCCGGAAAATTCGCATTCCCGGGTGGAAAGTGGGTGGTAAATAGGGCGAAAGTTGAGTTTTTGTGCAATTTGCTTCAAACCCATTTTCAAAGATCTTCATGAAAATTCATTTAAAACTGCATACCAATTTTCCGGAAAATTCACATTCCCGGGTGGAAAGTGGGTGGTAAATAGGGCGAAAGTTGAGTTTTCATGCGATTTGCTTCAAACTCATTTTCAAAGATCTATATGAAAATTCATTTAAAACTGCATACCAATTTTTCGGAAAATTCACATTCCCGGGTGGAAAGTGGGTGGTAAATAGGGCGAAAGTTGAGTTTTTGTGCAATTTGCTTCAAACCCATTTTCAAAGATCTATATCAAAATTCATTTAAAACTGCATACCAATTTTTCCGGAAAATTCACATTCCCGGGCTTGAGGGCGGGTGGTTAAAAGGCCAAAGTTGAGTTCTTATGCGATTTGCTTTAAACTCATTTTCAAAGATCTATATGAAAATTCATTTAAAACTGCATACCAATTTTCCGGAAAATTCACCTCCCTGGGTGGTAAGTGAGTGGTAAATAGGGCGAAAGTTGAGTTCGTATGCGATTTGCTTCAAACTCATTTTCAAAGATCTATATGAAAATTCATTTAAAACTGCATACCAATTTTCCTGAAAATTCACATTCCCCGGTGGAGAGTGGGTGGTTAAAAGGCCAAAGCTGAGTTCTTATGCGATTTGCTTCAAACTCATTTTCAAAGATCAATATGAAAATTCATTTAAAACTGCATACCAATTTTCCGGAAAATTCGCATTCCCGGGTGGAAAGTGGGTGGTTAAAAGGCCAAAGCTGAGTTCTTATGCGATTTGATTCAAACTCATTTTCAAAGATCTATATGAAAATTCATTTAAGACTGCAAACCGATTTTCCGGAAAATGCACTCCTCTGGGTGGAAAGTGGGTGGTAAATAGGGCGAAAGTTGAGTTCTTATGCAATTTGCTTCAAACTCATTTTCAAAGATCAATATGAAAACTCATTTAAAACTGCATACCAATGTTCCGGAAAATTCTCATTCCCGGGTGGAAAGTGGGTGCTGAAAAGGCCAAAGTTGAGTTTTTATGCGATTTGCTTCACACTCATTCTCAAAAATCAATATGAAAATTAGTTTAAAGCTGCATACCAATTTTCCGGAAAATTCGCATTCCCGGGTGGAAAGTGGGTGGTTAAAAGGCCAAAGCTGAGTTCTTATGCGATTTGCTTCAAACTCATTTTCAAAGATCTATATGAAAATTCATTTAAGACTGCATACCAATTTTCCAGAAAATTCGCATTTCCGTGTCGAAAGTGGGTCGTAAAAAGACTAAAGTTGAGTTCTTAGGCGATTTGCTTCAAACTCATTTTCAAAGATCAATATGAAAATTAATTTAAGACTGCATACCAATTTTCCAGAAAATTCGCATTCCCTTGTCGAAAGTGGGTCGTAAAAAGACCAAAGTTGAGTTTTTATGCGATTTGCTTCAAACTCATTTTCAAAGATCAATTTGAAAACTCATTTGAAGCTTCATACCTATTTTCCGGAATATTCACCCCTCTGGGTGGAAAGTGGGTGGTAAATAGGGCGAAAGTTGAGTTCTTATGCGATTTGCTTCAAACTCATTCTCAAAGATCAATATGAAAATGCATTTAAAGCTGCATACCAATTTTCTGCAAAAGTTCACATTCCCGGGTGGAAAGTGGGTGGTAAAAATGCGAAAGTTGAGTTCATATGCGATTTATTCCTAACTCATTTGCAAAGATCAATATGAAAATTCATTAAAAACTGCATACCATTTACATTCACGGGTGGAAAGTAGGTAAAAAGTATGTTAAAACTGCAACTGGAAAATGTACCCTGTTGGGTAGAAAACTGTTGGTTAAGGTTGTAGGAAGTTAAATTTTTGTGCGAATATGATTTTATACGGGGCGTAGCACCGCACGCCGGGAAATGCTAGTTAAGTATAAATTAGGAGTCACGTTATTATAATAAGCAAATTGAAAACAAGTAAGAACGTTGCAGTCAGGCTCACCCGACTGCGATATACTCTGTTTTCTGTTTACTGGGGCGGGGGTGGGCGTGTCAAAATTTTTTTCTCCAAACTATCGATGAGATCAAAAGTATTCATACTGCAAAATTTGGGGTTTCTAGCTATAAGGGTGTAGGAGATACAGATTTTGCTCATTTGCAGGGGCGGTAGTGGGCGTGGCATTTTTTTTTTTTACAGATCGGTCGAGAATGTCATCAGTAGTCTTCATGCCAAATTTGGTGACTCTAGCTGCAAAACTGCAGAAGATATAGATTTTTGCGGTTTGTGGGGGAAGGGGTGGGGGTGGGGGGGAAATCTTGACACTTTGTCTGCCTATGGTATATACCAACATGTACACCAAGTTTGGTTGCTCTAGCTTTAAAACTGTGGAAAAAACCTGCGTTCATACGGACAGACGGACAGACGGACAGACGGACGGACAGACGGACAGACGGACAGACGGACATTTCACAAACCCAATATACTCTTTTTTTCCATTTTGGAAAACAGAGTATAAATATATACATATAATGTATAACTTAAGTCTTTAAAAGCGAAGTTTTAAAAATAATTGCAGTTTTCCGCTTTCTTTGCCAGTTGAACCGTTTCGTAAGTGTAGAGCCAGTATTGAAAATTGGTGTTGATATATGAATTATTTTTTGGGACAATTTACACGCACAGTTGAAAAAGGGTTAAAATCAATCAAATAAATTAACCAATTCCAGAGAAATTATAAGACAATTGTGTATAATATTCATACATATGTGCATTAGCTTTAAATACAGAAAGTAGGTTAAGAGATTTTAAAAGCAATTCAGACAATAGTTCCAATACTTCAGCGTTCATTCTACATACAGACTGTGAGAAATACTATAAACTCTATATGTTTCAAAATATTTTAAATTTTGATCATTATGGCATTTGGAAATCTGCCTAACCGCATTAGCTGTGAGGTCTTGAAACAAACGTCGTGAGATCGAAGCCACCGATATTGTGGCTGGTTGGGATGCTCATCTAGAATCTAGATGGTCAGGTGTACAGTACTCCCATGAATGGAATGATGATTAATGATATCCAAGGATATGTTTCGGCCAACTTCCGGCTCGGCATGGAGCGGGAAGAGTCTCTGCAGTTTCCTAAAAATGCTATCCGTTTTGCCAGGATGGCTTTGATGCTAGCCTACTACATGATACGGAATAGGTACGTTCACCAACAAAATACTATGGAATTTAGAATTTGACAAATGGAAACTAATGTATTCATCTTAAATTTTGCAACATTAAAGTAAATATTCTAATACTGCATAAATTACGTATTTTATATTACTTGACTATCTATCTAACGCATCTTAAGCTTAATTCGAAAACAATCTATTGCTTCTCAATAGCCAAAATCGTACAGTCTTCTAAATGATTCATGTTAAATCATAGATTGTGAGACATGATATAGTATGGTATATATAATTATTACATAATTATCTATCTATATATAAAAGAGTTTGTCCTCACTGGCGATTGGCGATTGGCGATTGGTGATTGGCGATTGGTGATTGGCGATTGGCGATTGGCAATCAACGCAGGGCCCAAACCATATGAGCTAGATGGCTGAAATTTTCACAGTAGCTTAGCCAAATACCGAAAGTGAGCACTAAGAGCGGATTTTGGAAAATTCGGTCGGGAAATGTGGAAAATTCGCGGAAAACCGTTGTATGCAACTTTTTTGTTTATCACCCGATCAGCTTCAAACTAAGTTTCAATGATCAATATAAAAAATAATTTATGACTGCATACCAATTTTCCGGAAAATTCACCCCCCTGGGTGGTAAATGGGTAGTCAAGGTTGTATGGGCGAAAGTTGAGTTCTTATGCGATTTGCTTCAAACTCATTTTCAAAGATCTATATGAAAATTCATTAAAAACTGCATACCAATTTTCCGGAAAATTCAACCCCCTGGGTGGAAAGTGGGTGGTAAATAGGGCGAAAGTTGAGTTTTTGTGCAATTTGCTTCAAACTCATTTTCAAAGATCTATATGAAAATTCATTTAAAACTGCATACCAATTTTCCGGAAAATTCACATTCCCGGGTGAAAAGTGGGTGGTAAATAGGGCGAAAGTTGAGCTTTCATGCGATTTGCTTCAAACTCATTTTCAAAGATCTATATGAAAATTCATTAAAAGCTGCATACCAATTTTCCGGAAAATTTGCATTCCCGGGTGGAAAGTGGGTGGTAAATAGGGCGAAAGTTGAGTTTTTGTGCAATTTGCTTCAAACTCATTTTCAAAGATCTATATGAAAATTCATTTAAAACTGCATACCAATTTTCCGGAAAATTCGCATTCCCGCGTGGAAAGTGGGTGGTAAATAGGGCGAAAGTTGAGTTTTTGTGCAATTTGCTTCAAACTCATTTTCAAAGATCTATATGAAAATTCATTTAAAACTGCATACCAATTTTCCGGAAAATTCACATTCCAGGGTGGAAAGTGGGTGGTAAATAGGGCGAAAGTTGAGTCTTTGTGCAATTTGCTTCAAACTCATGTTCAAAGATCTATATGAAAATTCATTTAAATTTGCAAACCAATTTTTCGGAAAATTCGCATTACCGGGTGGAAAGTGGGTGGTAAATAGGGCGAAAGTTGAGTTCTTATGCGATTTGCTTCAAACTCATTTTCAAAGATCTATATGAAAATTCATTTAAAACTGCATACCAATTTTCCGGAAAATTCACATTCCCGGGTGGAAAGTGGGTGGTAAATAGGGCGAACGTTGAGTTTTTGTGCAATTTGCTTCAAACTCATTTTCAAAGATCTATATGAAAATTCATTTAAAACTGCATACCAATTTTCCGGAAAATTCACATTCCAGGGTGAAAAGTCGGTGGTAAATAGGGCGAAAGTTGAGTCTTTGTGCAATTTGCTTCAAACTCATTTTCAAAGATCTATATGAAAATTCATTTAAAACTGCATACCAATTTTCCGGAAAATTCACATTCCCGGGTGGAAAGTGGGTGGTAAATAGGGCGAAAGTTGAGTTCTTATGCGATTTGCTTCAAACTCATTTTCAAAGATCTATATCAAAATTCATTTTAAGCTGCATACCAATTTTCCGGAAAATTCACATTCCCGGGTGGAAAGTGGGTGGTAAATAGGGCGAAAGTTGAGTTTTCATGCGATTTGCTTCAAACTCATTTTCAAAGACCTATATGAAAATTCATTTAAAACTGCATACCAATTTTCCGGAAAATTCGCATTCCCGGGTGGAAAGTGGGTGGTAAATAGGGCGCAAGTGGAGCTCTTATGCGATTTGCTTCAAACTCATTTTTAAAGATCAATATGAAAATTCATTTAAAACTGCATACCAATTTTCCGGAAAATCCACATTCCCGGGTGGAAAGTGGGTGGTAAATAGGGCGAAAGTTGAGTTTTCATGCGATTTGCTTCAAACTCATTTTCAAAGATCTATATGAAAATTCATTTAAAACTGCATACCAATTTTCCGGAAAATTCGCATTTCCGGGTGGAAAGTGGGTGGTAAATAGGGCGCAAGTTGAGCTCTTATGTGATTTGCTTCAAACTCATTTTTAAAGATCAATATGAAAATTCATTTAAATTGCATACCAATTTTCCGGAAAATTCACATTCCCGGGTGGAAAGTGGGTGGTAAATAGGGCGAAAGTTGAGTTTTTGTGCAATTTGCTTCAAACTCATTTTCAAAGATCTATATGAAAATTCATTTAAAACTGCATACCAATTTTCCGGAAAATCCACATTCCCGGGTGGAAAGTGGGTGGTAAATAGGGCGAAAGTTGAGTTTTCATGCGATTTGCTTCAAACTCATTTTCAAAGATCTATATGAAAATTCATTTAAAACTGCATACCAATTTTCCGGAAAATTCGCATTCCCGGGTGGAAAGTGGGTGGTAAATAGGGCGAAAGTTGAGTTTTTGTGCAATTTGCTTCAAACTCATTTTCAAAGATCTATATGAAAATTCATTAAAAACTGCATACCAATTTTCCGGAAAATTCACATTCCAGGGTGGAAAGTGGGTGGTAAATAGGGCGAAAGTTGAGTTCTTATGCGATTTGCTTCAAACTCATTTTCAAAGATCTATATCAAAATTCATTTTAAGCTGCATACCAATTTTCCGGAAAATTCACATTCCCGGGTGGAAAGTGGGTGGTAAATAGGGCGAAAGTTGAGTTTTCATGCGATTTGCTTCAAACTCATTTTCAAAGACCTATATGAAAATTCATTTAAAACTGCATACCAATTTTCCGGAAAATTCGCATTCCCGGGTGGAAAGTGGGTGGTAAATAGGGCGCAAGTGGAGCTCTAATGCGATTTGCTTCAAACTCATTTTTAAAGATCAATATGAAAATTCATTTAAAACTGCATACCAATTTTCCGGAAAATCCACATTCCCGGGTGGAAAGTGGGTGGTAAATAGGGCGAAAGTTGAGTTTTCATGCGATTTGCTTCAAACTCATTTTCAAAGATCTATATGAAAATTCATTTAAAACTGCATACCAATTTTCCGGAAAATTCGCATTTCCGGGTGGAAAGTGGGTGGTAAATAGGGCGCAAGTTGAGCTCTTATGTGATTTGCTTCAAACTCATTTTTAAAGATCAATATGAAAATTCATTTAAATTGCATACCAATTTTCCGGAAAATTCACATTCCCGGGTGGAAAGTGGGTGGTAAATAGGGCGAAAGTTGAGTTTTTGTGCAATTTGCTTCAAACTCATTTTCAAAGATCTATATGAAAATTCATTTAAAACTGCATACCAATTTTCCGGAAAATCCACATTCCCGGGTGGAAAGTGGGTGGTAAATAGGGCGAAAGTTGAGTTTTCATGCGATTTGCTTCAAACTCATTTTCAAAGATCTATATGAAAATTCATTTAAAACTGCATACCAATTTTCCGGAAAATTTACATTCCTGGGTGGAAAGTGGGTGGTAAATATGGTGAAAGTTGAGTTTTCATGCGACTTGCTTCAAACTCATTTTCAAAGACCTATATGAAAATTCATTTAAAACTGCATACCAATTTTCCGGAAAATTCACATTCCCGGGTGGAAAGTGGGTGATAAATAGGGCGAAAGTTGAGTTTTCATGCGATTTGCTTCAAACTCATTTTCAAAGATCTATATGAAAATTCATTTAAAGCTGCATACCAATTTTCCGGAAAATTCACATTCCCGGGTGGAAAGTGGGTGGTAAATAGGGCGAAAGTTGAGTTTTTGTGCAATTTGCTTCAAACTCATTTTCAAAGATCTATATGAAAATTCATTTGAAACTGAATACCAATTTTTCGGAAAATTCACATTCCCGGGTGGAAAGTGGGTGGTAAATAGGGCGAAAGTTGAGTTTTCATGCGATTTGCTTCAAACTCATTTTCAAAGATCTATATGAAAATTCATTTAAAACTGCATACCAATTTTCCGGAAAATTCACATTCCCGGGTGAAAAGTGGGTGGTAAATAGGGCGAAAGTTGAGTTTTTGTGCAATTTGCTTCAAACTCATTTTCAAAGATCAATATCAAAATTCATTTAAAACTGCATACCAATTTTCCGGAAAATTCACATTCCCGGGTGGAAAGTGGGTGGTAAATAGGGCGAAAGTTGAGTTTTCATGCGATTTGCTTCAAACTCATTTTCAATGACCTATATGAAAATTCATTTAAAACTGCATACCAATTTTCCGGAAAATTCACATTCCCGGGTGGAAAGTAGGTGGTAAATAGGGCAAAAGTTGAGTTTTTGTGCAATTTGCTTCAAACTCATTTTCAAAGATCAATATGAAAATTCATTTGAAACTGAATACCAATTTTCCGGAAAATTCACATTCCCGGGTGGAAAGTGGGTGGTAAATAGGGCGAAAGTTGAGTTTTCATGCGATTTGCTTCAAACTCATTTTCAAAGACCTATATGAAAATTAATTTAAAACTGCATACCAATTTTCCGGAAAATTCACATTCCCGGGTGGAAAGTGGGTGGTAAATAGGGCGAAAGTTGAGTTTTTGTGCAATTTGCTTCAAACTCATTTTCAAAGATCCATATGAAAATTCATTTTCATGCGACTTGCTTCAAACTCATTTTCAAAGACCTATATGAAAATTCATTTAAAATTGCATACCAATTTTCCGGAAAATTCACATTCCCGGGTGGAAAGCGGGTGGTAAATGGGGCGAAAGTTGAGTTTTTGTGCAATTTGCTTCAAACTTATTTTCAAAGATCTATATGAAAATTCATTAAAAATTGCATACCAATTTTCCGGAAAATTCGCATTCCCGGGTGGAAAGTGGGTGGTAAATAGGGCGAAAGTTGAGTTTTTGTGCAATTTGCTTCAAACTCATTTTCAAAGATCTATATGAAAATTCATTTTCATGCGACTTGCTTCAAACTCATTTTCAAAGACCTATATGAAAGTTCATTTAAAACTGCATACCAATTTTCCGGAAAATTCACATTCCCGGGTGGAAAGTGGGTGGTAAATAGGGCGAAAGTTGAGTTTTTGTGCAATTTGCTTCAAACTTATTTTCAAAGATCTATATGAAAATTCATTAAAAACTGCATACCAATTTTCCGGAAAATTCACATTCCCGGGTGGAAAGTGGGTGGTAAATAGGGCGAAAGTTGAGTTTTTGTGCAATTTGCTTCAAACTCATTTTCAAAGATCTATATGAAAATTCATTTAAAACTGAATACCAATTTTCCGGAAAATTCACATTCCCGGGTGGAAAGTGGGTGGTAAATAGGGCGAAAGTTGAGTTTTTGTGCAATTTGCTTCAAACTCATTTTCAAAGATCTATATGAAAATTCATTTGAAACTGAATACCAATTTTCCGGAAAATTCACATTCCCGGGTGGAAAGTGGGTGGTAAATAGGGCGAAAGTTGAGTTTTCATGCGATTTGCTTCAAACTCATTTTCAAAGATCTATATGAAAATTAATTTAAAACTGCTTACCAATTTTCCGGAAAATTCACATTCCCGGGTGAAAAGTGGGTGGCAAATAGGGCGAAAGTTGAGTTTTTGTGCTATTTGCTTCAAACTCATTTTCAAAGATCTATATGAAAATTCATTTTCATGCGACTTGCTTCAAACTCATTTTCAAAGACCTATATGAAAATTCATTTAAAACTGCATACCAATTTTCCGGAAAATTCACATTCCCGGGTGGAAAGCGGGTGGTAAATGGGGCGAAAGTTGAGTTTTTGTGCAATTTGCTTCAAACTTATTTTCAAAGATCTATATGAAAATTCATTAAAAATTGCATACCAATTTTCCGGAAAATTCACAATCCCGGGTGGAAAGTGGGTGGTAAATAGGGCGAAAGTTGAGTTTTTGTGCAATTTGCTTCAAACTCATTTTCAAAGATCTTTATGAAAATTCATATAAAACTGAATACCAATTTTCCGGAAAATTCACATTCCCGGGTGGAAAGTGGGTGGTAAATAGGGCGAAAGTTGAGTTCTTATGCGATTTGCTTCAAACTAATTTTAAAGATCAATATGAAAATTCATTTAAAACTGCATACCAATTTTCCGGAAAATTCACATTCCCGGGTGGAAAGTGGGTGGTAAATAGGGCGAAAGTTGAGTTTTCATGCGATTTGCTTCAAACTCATTTTCAAAGATCTACATGAAAACTCATTTTAAGCTGCATAGCAATTTTCCGGAAAATTCACATTCCCGGGTGGAAAGTGGGTGGTAAATAGGGCGAAAGTTGAGTTTTTGTGCAATTTGCTTCAAACTCATTTTCAAAGATCTATATCAAAATTCATTCTAAACTGCATACCAATTTTCCGGAAAATTCACATTCCCGGGTGGAAAGTGGGTGGTAAATAGGGCGAAAGTTGAGTTCTTATGCGATTTGCTTCAAACTCATTTTTAAAGATCACTATGAAAATTCATTTAAAACTGCATACCAATTTTCCGGAAAATTCACATTCCCGGGTGGAAAGTGGGTGGTAAATAGGGCGAAAGTTGAGTTTTTGTGCAATTTGCTTCAAACTCATTTTCAAAGATCTATATGAAAATTCATTTAAAACTGAATACCAATTTTCCGGAAAATCCACATTCCCGGGTGGAAAGTGGGTGGTAAATAGGGCGAAAGTTGAGTTTTCATGCGATTTGCTTCAAACTCATTTTCAAAGATCTATATGAAAATTCATTTAAAACTGCATACCAATTTTCCGGAAAATTCACATTCCTGGGTGGAAAGTGGGTGGTAAATAGGGCGAAAGTTGAGTTTTTGTGCAATTTGCTTCAAACTTATTTTCAAAGATCTATATGAAAATTCATTTTCATGCGACTTGCTTCAAACTCATTTTCAAAGACCTATATGAAAATTCATTTAAAACTGCATACCAATTTTCCGGAAAATTCACATTCCCGGGTGGAAAGTGGGTGGTAAATAGGGCGAAAGTTGAGTTTTTGTGCAATTTGCTTCAAACTCATTTTCAAAGATCTTCATGAAAATTCATTTAAAACTGCATACCAATTTTCCGGAAAATTCACATTCCCGGGTGGAAAGTGGGTGGTAAATAGGGCGAAAGTTGAGTTTTTGTGCAATTTGCTTCAAACTCATTTTCAAAGATCTATATGAAAACTCATTTTAAGCTGCATACCAATTTTCCGGAAAATTCGCATTCCCGGGTGGAAAGTGGGTGGTAAATAGGGCGAAAGTTGAGTTTTTGTGCAATTTGCTTCAAACTCATTTTCAAAGATCTATATGAAAATTCATTTAAAACTGCATACCAATTTTCCGGAAAATTTGCATTCCCGGGTGGAAAGTGGGTGGTAAATAGGGCGAAAGTTGAGTTTTCATACGATTTGCTTCAAACTCATTTTCAAAGGCCTATATGAAAATTCATTTAAAACTGCATACCAATTTTCCGGAAAATTCACATTCCCGGGTGGAAAGTGGGTGGTAAATAGGGCGAAAGTTGAGTTTTCATGCGATTTGCTTCAAACTCATTTTCAAAGACCTATATGAAAATTCATTTAAAACTGCATACCAATTTTCCGGAAAATTCACATTCCCGGGTGGAAAGTGGGTGGTAAATAGGGCGAAAGTTGAGTTTTCATGCGATTTGCTTCAAACTCATTTTCAAAGACCTATATGAAAATTCATTTAAAACTGCATACCAATTTTTCGGAAAATTCACATTCCCGGGTGGAAAGTGGGTGGTAAATAGGGGGAAAGTTGAGTTCTTATGCGATTTGCTTCAAACTCATTTTCAAAGATCTATATCAAAATTCATTTAAAACTGAATACCAATTTTCCGGAAAATTCAAATTCCCGGGTGGAAAGTGGGTGGTAAATAGGGCGAAAGTTGAGTTTTCATACGATTTGCTTCAAACTCATTTTCAAAGACCTATATGAAAATTCATTTAAAACTGCATACCAATTTTTCGGAAAATTCACATTCCCGGGTGGAAAGTGGGTGGTAAATAGGGGGAAAGTTGAGCTCTTATGCGATTTGCTTCAAACTCATTTTCAAAGATCTATATCAAAATTCATTTAAAATTGCATACCAATTTTCCGGAAAATTCGCATTCCCGGGTGGAAAGTGGGTGGTAAATAGGGCGAAAGTTGAGTTTTTGTGCAATTTGCTTCAAACTCATATTCAAAGATCTATATGAAAATTCATTTAATACTGCATACCAATTTTCCGGAAAATTCACATTCCCGGGTGGAAAGTGGGTGGTAAATAGGGGGAAAGTTGAGTTCTTATGCGATTTGCTTCAAACTCATTTTCAAAGATCTATATCAAAATTCATTTAAAACTGAATACCAATTTTCCGGAAAATTCACATTCCCGGGTGGAAAGTGGGTGGTAAATAGGGCGAAAGTTGAGTTTTCATACGATTTGCTTCAAACTCATTTTCAAAGACCTATATGAAAATTCATTAAAAATTGCATACCAATTTTCCGGAAAATTCACATTCCCGGCTGGAAAGTAGGTGGTAAATAGGGCGAAAGTTGAGTTTTCATACGATTTGCTTCAAACTCATTTTCAAATACCTATATGAAAATTCATTTAAAACTGCATACCAATTTTCCGGAAAATTCACATTCCCGGGTGGAAAGTGGGTGGTAAATAGGGCGAAAGTTGAGTATTTGTGCAATTTGCTTCAAACTCATTTTCAAAGATCTTCATGAAAATTCATTTTAAATTGCATACCAATTTTCCGGAAAATCCGCATTCCCGGGTGGAAAGTGGGTGGTAAATAGGGCGAAAGTTGAGTTCTTATGCGATTTGCTTCAAACTCATTTTTAAAGATCAATATGAAAATTCATTTAAAACTGCATACCAATTTTCCGGAAAATTCACATTCCCGGGTGGAAAGTGGGTGGTAAATAGGGCGAAAGTTGAGTTTTTGTGCAATTTGCTTCAAACTCATTTTCAAAGATCAATATGAAAATTCATTTAAAACTGCATACCAATTTTCCGGAAAATTCACATTCCCGGGTGGAAAGTGGGTGGTAAATAGGGCGAAAGTTGAGTTTTCATGCGATTTGCTTCAAACTCATTTTCAAAGATCAATATGAAAATTCATTTAAAATTGCATACCAATTTTCCGGAAAATTCACATTCCCGGGTGGAAAGTGGGTGGTAAATAGGGCGAAAGTTGAGTTTTTGTGCAATTTGCTTCAAACTCATTTTCAAAGATCTATATGAAAATTCATTTAAAACTGCATACCAATTTTCCGGAAAATTCACATTCCCGGGTGGAAAGTGGGTGGTAAATAGGGTGAAAGTTGAGTTTTTTTTTCAATTTGCTTCAAACTCATTTTCAAAGATCTATATGAAAATTCATTTAAAACTGCATACCAATTTTCCGGAAAATTCACATTCCCGGGTGGAAAGTGGGTGGTAAATAGGGCGAAAGTTGAGTTCTTATGCGATTTGCTTCAAACTCATTTTTAAAGATCACTATGAAAATTCATTTAAAACTGCATACCAATTTTCCGGAAAATTCACATTCCCGGGTGGAAAGTGGGTGGTAAATAGGGCGAAAGTTGAGTTTTTGTGCAATTTGCTTCAAACTCATTTTCAAAGATCTATATGAAAATTCATTTAAAACTGCATACCAATTTTCCGGAAAATTCACGTTCCCGGGTGGAAAGTGGGTGGTTAACAGGGCGAAAGTTGAGTTTTTGTGCGATTTGCTTCAAACTCATTTTTAAAGATCACTATGAAAATTCATTTAAAACTGCATACCAATTTTCCGGAAAATTCACATTCCCGGGTGGAAAGTGGGTGGTAAATAGGGCGAAAGTTGAGTTTTCATACGATTTGCTTCAAACTCATTTTCAAATACCTATATGAAAATTCATTTAAAACTGCATACCAATTTTCCGGAAAATTCACATTCCCGGGTGGAAAGTGGGTGGTAAATAGGGCGAAAGTTGAGTATTTGTGCAATTTGCTTCAAACTCATTTTCAAAGATCTTCATGAAAATTCATTTAAAATTGCATACCAATTTTCCGGAAAATCCGCATTCCCGGGTGGAAAGTGGGTGGTAAATAGGGCGAAAGTTGAGTTCTTATGCGATTTGCTTCAAACTCATTTTTAAAGATCAATATGAAAATTCATTTAAAACTGCATACCAATTTTCCGGAAAATTCACATTCCCGGGTGGAAAGTGGGTGGTAAATAGGGCGAAAGTTGAGTTTTTGTGCAATTTGCTTCAAACTCATTTTCAAAGATCAATATGAAAATTCATTTAAAACTGCATACCAATTTTCCGGAAAATTCACATTCCCGGGTGGAAAGTGGGTGGTAAATAGGGCGAAAGTTGAGTTTTCATGCGATTTGCTTCAAACTCATTTTCAAAGATCAATATGAAAATTCATTTAAAATTGCATACCAATTTTCCGGAAAATTCCCCCCCCTGGGTGGAAAGTGGGTGGTAAAAAGGCCAAAATTGAGTTCTTATGCGATTTGCTTCAAACTCATTTTCAAAGATCAATATGAAAATTCATTTAAAATTGCATACCAATTTTCCGGAAAATTCACATTCCCGGGTGGAAAGTGGGTGGTAAATAGGGCGAAAGTTGAGTTTTTGTGCAATTTGCTTCAAACTCATTTTCAAAGATCTATATGAAAATTCATTTAAAACTGCATACCAATTTTCCGGAAAATTCACATTCCCGGGTGGAAAGTGGGTGGTAAATAGGGTGAAAGTTGAGTTTTTTTTTCAATTTGCTTCAAACTCATTTTCAAAGATCTATATGAAAATTCATTTAAAACTGCATACCAATTTTCCGGAAAATTCACATTCCCGGGTGGAAAGTGGGTGGTAAATAGGGCGAAAGTTGAGTTCTTATGCGATTTGCTTCAAACTCATTTTTAAAGATCACTATGAAAATTCATTTAAAACTGCATACCAATTTTCCGGAAAATTCACATTCCCGGGTGGAAAGTGGGTGGTAAATAGGGCGAAAGTTGAGTTTTCATACGATTTGCTTCAAACTCATTTTCAAATACCTATATGAAAATTCATTTAAAACTGCATACCAATTTTCCGGAAAATTCACGTTCCCGGGTGGAAAGTGGGTGGTAAATAGGGCGAAAGTTGAGTTTTTGTGCAATTTGCTTCAAACTCATTTTCAAAGATCTATATCAAAATTCATTTAAAACTGCATACCAATTTTCCGGAAAATTCACATTCCCGGGTGGAAAGTGGGTGGTAAATAGGGTGAAAGTTGAGTTTTTTTTCAATTTGCTTCAAACTCATTTTCAAAGATCTATATGAAAATTCATTTAAAACTGCATACCAATTTTCCGGAAAATTCACATTCCCGGGTGGAAAGTGGGTGGTAAATAGGGCGAAAGTTGAGTTCTTATGCGATTTGCTTCAAACTCATTTTTAAAGATCACTATGAGAATTCATTTAAAACTGCATACCAATTTTCCGGAAAATTCACATTCCCGGGTGGAAAGTGGGTGGTAAATAGGGCGATAGTTGAGTTTTTCTGCAATTTGCTTCAAACTCATTTTCAAAGATCTTCATGAAAATTCATTTAAAACTGCATACCAATTTTCCGGAAAATTCACATTCCCGGGTGGAAAGTGGGTGGTAAATAGGGCGAAAGTTGAGTTCTTATGCGATTTGCTTCAAACTCATTTTCAAAGATCTATATCAAAATTCATTTAAAACTGAATACCAATTTTCCGGAAAATTCACATTCCCGGGTGGAAAGTGGGTGGTAAATAGGGCGAAAGTTGAGTTTTCATACGATTTGCTTCAAACTCATTTTCAAAGACCTATATGAAAATTCATTTAAAACTGCATACCAATTTTCCGGAAAATTTGCATTCCCGGGTGGAAAGTGGGTGGTAAATAGGGCGAAAGTTGAGTTTTTGTGCAATTTGCTTTAAACTCATTTTCAAAGATCTATATGAAAATTCATTTAAAACTGCATACCAATTTTCCGGAAAATTCACATTCCCGGGTGGAAAGTGGGTGGTAAATAGGGCGAAAGTTGAGTTTTCATGCGATTTGCTTTAAACTCATTTTCAAAGATCTATATGAAAATTCATTTAAAACTGCATACCAATTTTCCGGAAAATTCACATTCCCGGGTGGAAAGTGGGTGGTAAATAGGGCGAAAGTTGAGTTTTTGTGCAATTTGCTTCAAACTCATTTTCAAAGATCACTATGAAAATTCATTAAAAACTGCATACCAATTTTCCGGAAAATTCCCCCCCCTGGGTGGAAAGTGGGTGGTAAAAAGGCCAAAATTGAGTTCTTATGCGATTTGCTTCAAACTTATTTTCAAAGATCTATATGAAAATTCATTTAAAACTGCATACCAATTTTCCGGAAAATTCACATTCCCGGGTGGAAAGTGGGTGGTAAATAGGGCGAAAGTTGAGTTTTTGTGCAATTTGCTTCAAACTCATTTTCAAAGATCTATATGAAAATTCATTTAAAACTGCATACCAATTTTCCGGAAAATTCACGTTCCCGGGTGGAAAGTGGGTGGTTAACAGGGCGAAAATTGAATTTTTATGGGATTTGCTTCAAACTCATTTTCAAAGATCTTTATCAAAATTCATTTAAAACTGCATACCAATTTTCCGGAAAATTCACATTCCCGGGTGGAAAGTGGGTGGTAAATAGGGCGAAAGTTGAGTTTTTGTGCAATTTGTTTCAAACTCATTTTCAAAGATCTATATCAAAATTCATTTAAAACTGCATACCAATTTTCCGGAAAATTCACATTCCCGGGTGGAAAGTGGGTGGTAAATAGGGCGAAAGTTGAGTTTTCATGCGATTTGCTTTAAACTCATTTTCAAAGATCTATATGAAAATTCATTTAAAACTGCATACCAATTTTCCGGAAAATTCACATTCCCGGGTGGAAAGTGGGTGGTAAATAGGGCGAAAGTTGAGTTTTTGTGCAATTTGCTTCAAACTCATTTTCAAAGATCTATATGAAAATTCATTTAAAACTGCATACCAATTTTCCGGAAAATTCACATTCCCGGGTGAAAAGTGGGTGGTAAACAGGGCGAAAGTTGAGTTTTCATGCGATTTGCTTCAAACTCATTTTCAAAGATCTATATGTAAATTCATTTAAAACTGCATACCAATTTTCCGGAAAATTCGCATTCCCGGGTGGAAAGTGGGTGGTAAATAGGGCGAAAGTTGAGTTTTCATGCTATTTGCTTCAAACTCATTTTCAAAGATCTATATGAAAATTCATTAAAAACTGCATACCAATTTTCCGGAAAATCCGCATTCCCGGGTGGAAAGTGGGTGGTAAATAGGGCGAAAGTTGAGTTCTTATGCGATTTGCTTCAAACTCATTTTTAAAGATCTTCATGAAAATTCATTTAAAACTGCATACCAATTTTCCGGAAAATTCACATTCCCGGCTGGAAAGTGGGTGGTAAATAGGGCGAAAGTTGAGTTTTTGTGCAATTTGCTTCAAACTCATTTTCAAAGATCAATATGAAAATTCATTTAAAACTGCATACCAATTATCCGGAAAATTCACATTCCCGGGTGGAAAGTGGGTGGTAAATAGGGCGAAAGTTGAGTTTTCATGCGATTTGCTTCAAACTCATTTTCAAAGATCAATATGAAAATTCATTTAAAATTGCATACCAATTTTCCGGAAAATTCCCCCCCCTGGGTGGAAAGTGGGTGGTAAAAAGGCTAAAATTGAGTTCTTATGCGATTTGCTTCAAACTCATTTTTAAAGATCAATATGAAAATTCATTTAAAACTGCATACCAATTTTCCGGAAAATTCACATTCCCGGGTGGAAAGTGGGTGGTAAATAGGGCGAAAGTTGAGTTTTTGTGCAATTTGCTTCAAACTCATTTTCAAAGATCAATATGAAAATTCATTTAAAACTGCATACCAATTTTCCGGAAAATTCACATTCCCGGGTGGAAAGTGGGTGGTAAATAGGGCGAAAGTTGAGTTTTCATGCGATTTGCTTCAAACTCATTTTCAAAGATCAATATGAAAATTCATTTAAAATTGCATACCAATTTTCCGGAAAATTCCCCCCCCTGGGTGGAAAGTGGGTGGTAAAAAGGCTAAAATTGAGTTCTTATGCGATTTGCTTCAAACTCATTTTTAAAGATCTATATGAAAATTCATTTAAAACTGCATACCAATTTTCCGGAAAATTCACATTCCCGGGTGGAAAGTGGGTGGTAAATAGGGCGAAAGTTGAGTTTTTGTGCGATTTGCTTCAAACTCATTTTCAAAGATCTATATGAAAATTCATTTAAAACTGCATACCAATTTTCCGGAAAATTCACATTCCCGGGTGGAAAGTGGGTGGTAAATAGGGTGAAAGTTGAGTTTTTTTTCAATTTGCTTCAAACTCATTTTCAAAGATCTATATGAAAATTCATTTAAAACTGCATACCAATTTTCCGGAAAATTCACATTCCCGGGTGGAAAGTGGGTGGTAAATAGGGCGAAAGTTGAGTTCTTATGCGATTTGCTTCAAACTCATTTTCAAAGATCACTATGAAAATTCATTTAAAACTGCATACCAATTTTCCGGAAAATTCACATTCCCGGGTGGAAAGTGGGTGGTAAATAGGGCGATAGTTGAGTTTTTCTGCACTTTGCTTCAAACTCATTTTCAAAGATCTTCATGAAAATTCATTTAAAATTGCATACCAATTTTCCGGAAAATTCACATTCCCGGGTGGAAAGTGGGTGGTAAATAGGGCGAAAGTTGAGTTCTTATGCGATTTGCTTCAAACTCATTTTCAAAGATCTATATCAAAATTCATTTAAAACTGAATACCAATTTTCCGGAAAATTCACATTCCCGGGTGGAAAGTGGGTGGTAAATAGGGCGAAAGTTGAGTTTTCATACGATTTGCTTCAAACTCATTTTCAAAGACCTATATGAAAATTCATTTAAAACTGCATACCAATTTTCCGGAAAATTCACATTCCCGGGTGGAAAGTGGGTGGTAAATAGGGCGAAAGTTGAGTTTTTGTGCAATTTGCTTCAAACTCATTTTCAAAGATCTATATGAAAATTCATTTAAAACTGCATACCAATTTTCCGGAAAATTCACGTTCCCGGGTGGAAAGTGGGTGGTAAACAGGGCGAAAGTTGAGTTTTTAAAGGATTTGCTTCAAACTCATTTTCAAAGATCTTTATCAAAATTCATTTAAAACTGCATACCAATTTTCCGGAAAATTCACATTCCCGGGTGGAAAGTGGGTGGTAAATAGGGCGAAAGTTGAGTTTTTGTGCAATTTGCTTCAAACTCATTTTCAAAGATCTATATCAAAATTCATTTAAAACTGCATACCAATTTTCCGGAAAATTCACATTCCCGGGTGGAAAGTGGCTGGTAAATAGGGCGAAAGTTGAGTTTTTGTGCGATTTGCTTCAAACTCATTTTCAAAGATCTATATGAAAATTCATTTAAAACTGCATACCAATTTTCCGGAAAATTCACATTCCCGGGTGGAAAGTGGGTGGTAAATAGGGCGAAAGTTGAGTTTTTGTGCAATTTGCTTCAAACTCATTTTCAAAGATCTATATGAAAATTCATTTAAAACTGCATACCAATTTTCAGGAAAATTCACATTCCCGGGTGAAAAGTGGGTGGTAAACAGGGCGAAAGTTGAGTTTTTGTGCAATTTGCTTCAAACTCATTTTCAAAGATCTATATGTAAATTCATTTAAAACTGCAAGCCAATTTTCCGGAAAATTCGCATTCCCGGGTGGAAAGTGGGTGGTAAAAAGGGCGAAAGTTGAGTTTTTGAGCAATTTGCTTCAAACTCATTTTCAAAGATCTATATGAAAATTCATTAAAAACTGCATACCAATTTTCCGGAAAATTTACCTCCCTTTGTGGAAAGTGGGTGGTAAAAAGGCCAAAATTAAGTTCTTATGCGATTTGCTTCAAACTCATTTTCAAAGATCTTCATGAAAATTCATTTAAAATTGCATACCAATTTTCCGGAAAATTCACATTCCCGGGTGGAAAGTGGGTGGTAAATTGGGCGAAAGTTGAGTTTTTGTGCGATTTGCTTCAAACTCATTTTCAAAGATCTATATGAAAATTCATTTAAAACTGCATACCAATTTTCCGGAAAATTCACATTCCCGGGTGGAAAGTGGGTGGTAAATAGGGCGAAAGTTGAGTTTTCATGCGATTTGCTTCAAACTCATTTTCAAAGACCTATATGAAAATTCATTTAAAACTGCATACCAATTTTCCGGAAAATTCACATTCCCGGGTGGAAAGTGGGTGGTAAATAGGGCGAAAGTTGAGTTTTTGTGCAATTTGCTTCAAACTCATTTTCAAAGATCTTCATGAAAATTCATTTAAAACTGCATACCAATTTTCCAGAAAATTCACATTCCCGGGTGGAAAGTGGGTGGTAAATAGGGCGAAAGTTGAGTTTTTGTGCAATTTGCTTCAAACTCATTTTCAAAGATCTATATGAAAACTCATTTTAAGCTGCATACCAATTTTCCGGAAAATTCGCATTCCCGGGTGGAAAGTGGGTGGTAAATAGGGCGAAAGTTGAGTTTTCATGCGATTTGCTTCAAACTCATTTTCAAAGACCTATATGAAAATTCATTTAAAACTGCATACCAATTTTCTGGAAAATTCACATTCCCGGGTGGAAAGTGGGTGGTAAATAGGGCGAAAGTTGAGTTTTTGTGCAATTTGCTTCAAACTCATTTTCAAAGATCTATATAAAAATTCATTTGAAACTGAATACCAATTTTCCGGAAAATTCACATTCCCGGGTGGAAAGTGGGTGGTAAATAGGGCGAAAGTTGAGTTTTCATGCGATTTGCTTCAAACTCATTTTCAAAGATCTATATCAAAATTCATTTAAAACTGCATACCAATTTTCCGGAAAATTCACATTCCCGGGTGAAAAGTGGGTGGTAAATAGGGCGAAAGTTGAGTTTTTGTGCAATTTGCTTCAAACTCATTTTCAAAGATCAATATCAAAATTCATTTAAAACTGCATACCAATTTTCCGGAAAATTCGCATTCCCGGGTGGAAAGTGGGTGGTAAATAGGGCGAAAGTTGAGTTCTTATGCGATTTGCTTCAAACTCATTTTTAAAGATCAATATGAAAATTCATTTAAAACTGCATACCAATTTTCCAGAAAATTCACATTCCCGGGTGGAAAGTTGGTGGTAAATAAGGCGAAAGTTGAGTTTTTGTGCAATTTGCTTCAAACTCATTTTCAAAGATCTATATGAAAATTCATTTAAAACTGCATACCAATTTTCCGGAAAATTCACATTCCCGGGTGAAAAGTGGGTGGTAAAAAGGGCGAAAGTTAAGTTTTCATGCGATTTGCTTCAAACTCATTTTCAAAGATCTATATGAAAATTCATTAAAAACTGCATACCAATTTTCCGGAAAATTGCCCCCCCTGGGTGGAAAGTGGGTGGTAAAAAGGCCAAAATTGAGTTCTTATGCGATTTGCTTCAAACTTATTTTCAAAGATCTATATGAAAATTCATTTAAAACTGCATACCAATTTTCCGGAAAATTCACATTCCCGGGTGGAAAGTGGGTGGTAAATAGGGCGAAAGTTGAGTTTTTGTGCAATTTGCTTCAAACTCATTTTCAAAGATCTATATGAAAATTCATTTAAAACTGCATACCAATTTTCCGGAAAATTCACATTCCCGGGTGGAAAGTGGGTGGTAAATAGGGCGAAAGTTGAGTTTTTGTGCAATTTGCTTCAAACTCATTTTCAAAGATCTATATGAAAATTCATTTAAAACTGCATACCAATTTTCCGGAACATTCGCATTCCCGGGTGGAAGGTGGGTGGTAAATAGGGCGAAAGTTGAGTTCTTATGCGATTTGCTTCAAACTCATTTTTAAAGATCAATATGAAAATTAATTTAAGACTGCATACCAATTTTCCGGAAAATTCACATTCCCGGGTGGAAAGTGGGTGGTAAATAGGGCGAAAGTTGAGTTCTTATGCGATTTGCTTCACACTCATTCTCAAAAATCAATATGAAAATTAGTTTAAAGCTGCATACCAATTTTCCGGAAAATTCGAATTCCCGGGTGGAAAGTGGGTGGTTAAAAGGCCAAAGCTGAGTTCTTATGCGATTTGCTTCAAACTCATTTTCAAAGATCTATATGTAAATTCATTTAAAACTGCATACCAATTTTCCGGAAAATTCGCATTCCCGGGTGGAAAGTGGGTGGTAAATAGGGCGAAAGTTGAGTTTTTGTGCGATTTGCTTCAAACTCATTTTCAAAGATCTATATGAAAATTCATTTAAAACTGCATACCAATTTTCCGGAAAATTCACATTCCCGGGTGGAAAGTGGGTGGTAAATAGGGCGAAAGTTGAGTTTTCATGCGATTTGCTTCAAACTCATTTTCAAAGATCTATATGAAAATTCATTTAAAACTGCAAACCAATTTTCCGGAAAATTCGCATTCCCGGGTGGAAAGTGGGTGGTAAATAGGGCGAAAGTTGAGTTTTTGTGCAATTTGCTTCAAACTCATTTTCAAAGATCAATATGAAAATTCATTTAAAACTGCATACCAATTTTCCGGAAAATTCACATTCCCGGGTGGAAAGTGGGTGGTAAATAGGGCGAAAGTTGAGTTTTCATGCGATTTGCTTCAAACTCATTTTCAAAGATCAATATGAAAATTCATTTAAAATTGCATACCAATTTTCCGGAAAATTCCCCCCCCTGGGTGGAAAGTGGGTGGTAAATAGGGCGAAAGTTGAGTTTTCATGCGATTTGCTTCAAACTCATTTTCAAAGATCTATATGAAAATTCATTTAAAACTGCATACCAATTTTCCGGAAAATTCACATTCCCGGGTGGAAAGTGGGTGGTAAATAGGGCGAAAGTTGAGTTTTTGTGCAATTTGCTTCAAACTCATTTTCAAAGATCTATATAAAAATTCATTTGAAACTGAATACCAATTTTCCGGAAAATTCACATTCCCGGGTGGAAAGTGGGTGGTAAATAGGGCGAAAGTTGAGTTTTCATGCGATTTGCTTCAAACTCATTTTCAAAGATCTATATGAAAATTCATTTAAAACTGCATACCAATTTTCCGGAAAATTCACATTCCCGGGTGAAAAGTGGGTGGTAAATAGGGCGAAAGTTGAGTTTTTGTGCAATTTGCTTCAAACTCATTTTCAAAGATCAATATCAAAATTCATTTAAAACTGCATACCAATTTTCCGGAAAATTCGCATTCCCGGGTGGAAAGTGGGTGGTAAATAGGGCGAAAGTTGAGTTCTTATGCGATTTGCTTCAAACTCATTTTTAAAGATCAATATGAAAATTCATTTAAAACTGCATACCAATTTTCCAGAAAATTCACATTCCCGGGTGGAAAGTTGGTGGTAAATAGGGCGAAAGTTGAGTTTTTGTGCAATTTGCTTCAAACTCATTTTCAAAGATCTATATGAAAATTCATTTAAAACTGCATACCAATTTTCCGGAAAATTCACATTCCCGGGTGAAAAGTGGGTGGTAAACAGGGCGAAAGTTAAGTTTTCATGCGATTTGCTTCAAACTCATTTTCAAAGATCTATATGAAAATTCATTAAAAACTGCATACCAATTTTCCGGAAAATTCCCCCCCCTGGGTGGAAAGTGGGTGGTAAAAAGGCCAAAATTGAGTTCTTATGCGATTTGCTTCAAACTTATTTTCAAAGATCTATATGAAAATTCATTTAAAACTGCATACCAATTTTCCGGAAAATTCACATTCCCGGGTGGAAAGTGGGTGGTAAATAGGGCGAAAGTTGAGTTCATATGCAATTTGCTTCAAACTCATTTTCAAAGATCTATATGAAAATTCATTTAAAACTGCATACCAATTTTCCGGAAAATTCACATTCCCGGGTGGAAAGTGGGTGGTAAATAGGGCGAAAGTTGAGTTTTTGTGCAATTTGCTTCAAACTCATTTTCAAAGATCTATATGAAAATTCATTTAAAACTGCATACCAATTTTCCGGAACATTCGCATTCCCGGGTGGAAGGTGGGTGGTAAATAGGGCGAAAGTTGAGTTCTTATGCGATTTGCTTCAAACTCATTTTTAAAGATCAATATGAAAATTAATTTAAGACTGCATACCAATTTTCCGGAAAATTCACATTCCCGGGTGGAAAGTGGGTGGTAAATAGGGCGAAAGTTGAGTTCTTATGCGATTTGCTTCACACTCATTCTCAAAAATCAATATGAAAATTAGTTTAAAGCTGCATACCAATTTTCCGGAAAATTCGCATTCCCGGGTGGAAAGTGGGTGGTTAAAAGGCCAAAGCTGAGTTCTTATGCGATTTGCTTCAAACTCATTTTCAAAGATCTATATGTAAATTCATTTAAAACTGCATACCAATTTTCCGGAAAATTCGCATTCCCGGGTGGAAAGTGGGTGGTAAATAGGGCGAAAGTTGAGTTTTTGTGCAATTTGCTTCAAACTCATTTTCAAAGATCTATATGAAAATTCATTTAAAACTGCATACCAATTTTCAGGAAAAATTCACATTCCCGGGTGAAAAGTGGGTGGTAAACTGGGAGAAAGTTGAGTTTTCATGCGATTTGCTTCAAACTCATTTTCAAAGATCTATATGTAAATTCATTTAAAACTGCAAGCCAATTTTCCGGAAAATTCGCATTCCCGGGTGGAAAGTGGGTGGTAAATAGGGCGAAAGTTGAGTTTTTGAGCAATTTGCTTCAAACTCATTTTCAAAGATCTATATGAAAATTCATTTAAAACTGCATACCAATTTTCCGGAAAATTCACATTCCCGGGTGAAAAGTGGGTGGTAAATAGGGCGAAAGTTGAGTTTTTGTGCAATTTGCTTCAAACTCATTTTCAAAGATCAATATCAAAATTCATTTAAAACTGCATACCAATTTTCCGGAAAATTCGCATTCCCGGGTGGAAAGTGGGTGGTAAATAGGGCGAAAGTTGAGTTCTTATGCGATTTGCTTCAAACTCATTTTCAAAGATCTATATGAAAATTCATTTAAAACTGCAAACCAATTTTCCGGAAAATTCGCATTCCCGGGTGGAAAGTGGGTGGTAAATAGGGCGAAAGTTGAGCTCTTATGCGATTTGCTTCAAACTCATTTTTAAAGATCTATATGAAAATTCATTTAAAACTGCATACCAATTTTCCGGAAAATTCACATTCCCGGGTGGAAAGTGGGTGATAAATAGGGCGAAAGTTGAGTTTTTGTGCAATTTGCTTCAAACACATTTTCAAAGATCTATATGAAAATTCATTTAAAACTGCATACCAATTTTCCGGAAAATTCACATACCCGGGTGGAAAGTGGGTGGTAAATAGGGCGAAAGTTGAGTTTTCATGCGATTTGCTTCAAACTCATTTTCAAAGATCTATATGAAAATTCATTTAAAACTGCATACCAATTTTCCGGAAAATTCACATTCCCGGGTGGAAAGTGGGTGGTAAATAGGGCGAAAGTTGAGTTTTTGTGCAATTTGCTTCAAACTCATTTTCAAAGATCTATATGAAAATTCATTTAAAACTGCATACCAATTTTCCGGAAAATTCACATTCCCGGGTGGAAAGTGGGTGGTAAATAGGGCGAAAGTTGAGTTTTCATGCGATTTGCTTCAAACTCATTTTCAAAGATCTATATGAAAATTCATTTAAAACTGCAAACCAATTTTCCGGAAAATTCGCATTCCCGGGTGGAAAGTGGGTGGTAAATAGGGCGAAAGTTGAGCTCTTATGCGATTTGCTTCAAACTCATTTTTAAAGATCTATAGGAAAATTCATTTAAAACTGCATACCAATTTTCCGGAAAATTCACATTCCCGGGTGGAAAGTGGGTGATAAATAGGGCGAAAGTTGAGTTTTTGTGCAATTTGCTTCAAACACATTTTCAAAGATCTATATGAAAATTCATTTAAAACTGCATACCAATTTTCCGGAAAATTCACATACCCGGGTGGAAAGTGGGTGGTAAATAGGGCGAAAGTTGAGTTTTCATGCGATTTGCTTCAAACTCATTTTCAAAGATCTATATGAAAATTCATTTAAAACTGCATACCAATTTTCCGGAAAATTCACATTCCCGGGTGGAAAGTGGGTGGTAAATAGGGCGAAAGTTGAGTTTTTGTGCAATTTGCTTCAAACTCATTTTCAAAGATCTATATAAAAATTCATTTGAAACTGAATACCAATTTTCCGGAAAATTCACATTCCCGGGTGGAAAGTGGGTGGTAAATAGGGCGAAAGTTGAGTTTTCATGCGATTTGCTTCAAACTCATTTTCAAAGATCTATATGAAAATTCATTTAAAACTGCAAACCAATTTTCCGGAAAATTCGCATTCCCGGGTGGAAAGTGGGTGGTAAATAGGGCGAAAGTTGAGCTCTTATGCGATTTGCTTCAAACTCATTTTTAAAGATCTATATGAAAATTCATTTAAAACTGCATACCAATTTTCCGGAAAATTCACATTCCCGGGTGGAAAGTGGGTGATAAAAAGGGCGAAAGTTGAGTTTTTGTGCAATTTGCTTCAAACACATTTTCAAAGATCTATATGAAAATTCATTTAAAACTGCCTACCAATTTTCCGGAAAATTCACATACCCGGGTGGAAAGTGGGTGGTAAATAGGGCGAAAGTTGAGTTTTCATGCGATTTGCTTCAAACTCATTTTCAAAGATCTATATGAAAATTCATTTAAAACTGCAAACCAATTTTCCGGAAAATTCACATTCCCAGGTGGAAAGTGGGTGGTAAATTGGGCGAAAGTTGAGTTTTTGTGCGATTTGCTTCAAACTCATTTTCAAAGATCTATATGAAAATTCATTTAAAACTGCATACCAATTTTCCGGAAAATTCACATTCCCGGGTGGAAAGTGGGTGGTAAATAGGGCGAAAGTTGAGTTTTCATGCGATTTGCTTCAAACTCATTTTCAAAGATCTATATGAAAATTCATTTAAAACTGCAAACCAATTTTCCGGAAAATTCGCATTCCCGGGTGGAAAGTGGGTGGTAAATAGGGCGAAAGTTGAGTTTTCATGCGATTTGCTTCAAACTCATTTTCAAAGATCTATATGAAAATTCATTTAAAACTGCAAACCAATTTTCCGGAAAATTCGCATTCCCGGGTGGAAAGTGGGTGGTAAATAGGGCGAAAGTTGAGCTCTTATGCGATTTGCTTCAAACTCATTTTTAAAGATCTATATGAAAATTCATTTAAAACTGCATACCAATTTTCCGGAAAATTCACATTCCCGGGTGGAAAGTGGGTGATAAAAAGGGCGAAAGTTGAGTTTTTGTGCAATTTGCTTCAAACACATTTTCAAAGATCTATATGAAAATTCTTTTAAAACTGCCTACCAATTTTCCGGAAAATTCACATACCCGGGTGGAAAGTGGGTGGTAAATAGGGCGAAAGTTGAGTTTTCATGCGATTTGCTTCAAACTCATTTTCAAAGATCTATATGAAAATTCATTTAAAACTGCAAACCAATTTTCCGGAAAATTCGCATTCCCGGGTGGAAAGTGGGTGGTAAATTGGGCGAAAGTTGAGTTTTTGTGCGATTTGCTTCAAACTCATTTTCAAAGATCTATATGAAAATTCATTTAAAACTGCATACCAATTTTCCGGAAAATTCGCATTCCCGGGTGGAAAGTGGGTGGTAAATAGGGCGAAAGTTGAGTTTTTGAGCAATTTGCTTCAAACTCATTTTCAAAGATCTATATGAAAATTCATTTAAAACTGCATACCAATTTTCCGGAAAATTCACATTCCCGGGTGAAAAGTGGGTGGTAAATAGGGCGAAAGTTGAGTTTTTGTGCAATTTGCTTCAAACTCATTTTCAAAGATCAATATCAAAATTCATTTAAAACTGCATACCAATTTTCCGGAAAATTCGCATTCCCGGGTGGAAAGTGGGTGGTAAATAGGGCGAAAGTTGAGTTCTTATGCGATTTGCTTCAAACTCATTTTCAAAGATCTATATGAAAATTCATTTAAAACTGCAAACCAATTTTCCGGAAAATTCGCATTCCCGGGTGGAAAGTGGGTGGTAAATAGGGCGAAAGTTGAGCTCTTATGCGATTTGCTTCAAACTCATTTTTAAAGATCTATATGAAAATTCATTTAAAACTGCATACCAATTTTCCGGAAAATTCACATTCCCGGGTGGAAAGTGGGTGATAAATAGGGCGAAAGTTGAGTTTTTGTGCAATTTGCTTCAAACACATTTTCAAAGATCTATATGAAAATTCATTTAAAACTGCATACCAATTTTCCGGAAAATTCACATACCCGGGTGGAAAGTGGGTGGTAAATAGGGCGAAAGTTGAGTTTTCATGCGATTTGCTTCAAACTCATTTTCAAAGATCTATATGAAAATTCATTTAAAACTGCATACCAATTTTCCGGAAAATTCACATTCCCGGGTGGAAAGTGGGTGGTAAATAGGGCGAAAGTTGAGTTTTTGTGCAATTTGCTTCAAACTCATTTTCAAAGATCTATATGAAAATTCATTTAAAACTGCATACCAATTTTCCGGAAAATTCACATTCCCGGGTGGAAAGTGGGTGGTAAATAGGGCGAAAGTTGAGTTTTCATGCGATTTGCTTCAAACTCATTTTCAAAGATCTATATGAAAATTCATTTAAAACTGCAAACCAATTTTCCGGAAAATTCGCATTCCCGGGTGGAAAGTGGGTGGTAAATAGGGCGAAAGTTGAGCTCTTATGCGATTTGCTTCAAACTCATTTTTAAAGATCTATATGAAAATTCATTTAAAACTGCATACCAATTTTCCGGAAAATTCACATTCCCGGGTGGAAAGTGGGTGATAAATAGGGCGAAAGTTGAGTTTTTGTGCAATTTGCTTCAAACACATTTTCAAAGATCTATATGAAAATTCATTTAAAACTGCATACCAATTTTCCGGAAAATTCACATACCCGGGTGGAAAGTGGGTGGTAAATAGGGCGAAAGTTGAGTTTTCATGCGATTTGCTTCAAACTCATTTTCAAAGATCTATATGAAAATTCATTTAAAACTGCATACCAATTTTCCGGAAAATTCACATTCCCGGGTGGAAAGTGGGTGGTAAATAGGGCGAAAGTTGAGTTTTTGTGCAATTTGCTTCAAACTCATTTTCAAAGATCTATATAAAAATTCATTTGAAACTGAATACCAATTTTCCGGAAAATTCACATTCCCGGGTGGAAAGTGGGTGGTAAATAGGGCGAAAGTTGAGTTTTCATGCGATTTGCTTCAAACTCATTTTCAAAGATCTATATGAAAATTCATTTAAAACTGCATACCAATTTTCCGGAAAATTCACATTCCCGGGTGAAAAGTGGGTGGTAAATAGGGCGAAAGTTGAGTTTTTGTGCAATTTGCTTCAAACTCATTTTCAAAGATCAATATCAAAATTCATTTAAAACTGCATACCAATTTTCCGGAAAATTCGCATTCCCGGGTGGAAAGTGGGTGGTAAATAGGGCGAAAGTTGAGTTCTTATGCGATTTGCTTCAAACTCATTTTTAAAGATCAATATGAAAATTCATTTAAAACTGCATACCAATTTTCCAGAAAATTCACATTCCCGGGTGGAAAGTTGGTGGTAAATAAGGCGAAAGTTGAGTTTTTGTGCAATTTGCTTCAAACTCATTTTCAAAGATCTATATGAAAATTCATTTAAAACTGCATACCAATTTTCCGGAAAATTCACATTCCCGGGTGAAAAGTGGGTGGTAAACAGGGCGAAAGTTAAGTTTTCATGCGATTTGCTTCAAACTCATTTTCAAAGATCTATATGAAAATTCATTAAAAACTGCATACCAATTTTCCGGAAAATTCCCCCCCCTGGGTGGAAAGTGGGTGGTAAAAAGGCCAAAATTGAGTTCTTATGCGATTTGCTTCAAACTTATTTTCAAAGATCTATATGAAAATTCATTTAAAACTGCATACCAATTTTCCGGAAAATTCACATTCCCGGGTGGAAAGTGGGTGGTAAATAGGGCGAAAGTTGAGTTCATATGCAATTTGCTTCAAACTCATTTTCAAAGATCTATATGAAAATTCATTTAAAACTGCATACCAATTTTCCGGAAAATTCACATTCCCGGGTGGAAAGTGGGTGGTAAATAGGGCGAAAGTTGAGTTTTCATGCGATTTGCTTCAAACTCATTTTCAAAGATCTATATGAAAATTCATTTAAAACTGCATACCAATTTTCCGGAAAATTCACATTCCCGGGTGAAAAGTGGGTGGTAAATAGGGCGAAAGTTGAGTTTTTGTGCAATTTGCTTCAAACTCATTTTCAAACATCTATATGAAAATTCATTTAAAACTGCAAACCAATTTTCCGGAAAATTCGCATTCCCGGGTGGAAAGTGGGTGGTAAATAGGGCGAAAGTTGAGCTCTTATGCGATTTGCTTCAAACTCATTTTTAAAGATCTATATGAAAATTCATTTAAAACTGCATACCAATTTTCCGGAAAATTCACATTCCCGGGTGGAAAGTGGGTGATAAATAGGGCGAAAGTTGAGTTTTTGTGCAATTTGCTTCAAACACATTTTCAAAGATCTATATGAAAATTCATTTAAAACTGCATACCAATTTTCCGGAAAATTCACATTCCCGGGTGGAAAGTGGGTGGTAAATAGGGCGAAAGTTGAGTTTTTGTGCAATTTGCTTCAAACTCATTTTCAAAGATCTATATAAAAATTCATTTGAAACTGAATACCAATTTTCCGGAAAATTCACATTCCCGGGTGGAAAGTGGGTGGTAAATAGGGCGAAAGTTGAGTTTTCATGCGATTTGCTTCAAACTCATTTTCAAAGATCTATATGAAAATTCATTTAAAACTGCATACCAATTTTCCGGAAAATTCACATTCCCGGGTGAAAAGTGGGTGGTAAATAGGGCGAAAGTTGAGTTTTTGTGCAATTTGCTTCAAACTCATTTTCAAAGATCAATATCAAAATTCATTTAAAACTGCATACCAATTTTCCGGAAAATTCGCATTCCCGGGTGGAAAGTGGGTGGTAAATAGGGCGAAAGTTGAGTTCTTATGCGATTTGCTTCAAACTCATTTTTAAAGATCAATATGAAAATTCATTTAAAACTGCATACCAATTTTCCAGAAAATTCACATTCCCGGGTGGAAAGTTGGTGGTAAATAAGGCGAAAGTTGAGTTTTTGTGCAATTTGCTTCAAACTCATTTTCAAAGATCTATATGAAAATTCATTTAAAACTGCATACCAATTTTCCGGAAAATTCACATTCCCGGGTGAAAAGTGGGTGGTAAACAGGGCGAAAGTTAAGTTTTCATGCGATTTGCTTCAAACTCATTTTCAAAGATCTATATGAAAATTCATTAAAAACTGCATACCAATTTTCCGGAAAATTCCCCCCCCCTGGGTGGAAAGTGGGTGGTAAAAAGGCCAAAATTGAGTTCTTATGCGATTTGCTTCAAACTTATTTTCAAAGATCTATATGAAAATTCATTTAAAACTGCATACCAATTTTCCGGAAAATTCACATTCCCGGGTGGAAAGTGGGTGGTAAATAGGGCGAAAGTTGAGTTCATATGCAATTTGCTTCAAACTCATTTTCAAAGATGTATATGAAAATTCATTTAAAACTGCATACCAATTTTCCGGAAAATTCACATTCCCGGGTGGAAAGTGGGTGGTAAATAGGGCGAAAGTTGAGTTTTTGTGCAATTTGCTTCAAACTCATTTTCAAAGATCTATATGAAAATTCATTTAAAACTGCATACCAATTTTCCGGAACATTCGCATTCCCGGGTGGAAGGTGGGTGGTAAATAGGGCGAAAGTTGAGTTCTTATGCGATTTGCTTCAAACTCATTTTTAAAGATCAATATGAAAATTAATTTAAGACTGCATACCAATTTTCCGGAAAATTCACATTCCCGGGTGGAAAGTGGGTGGTAAATAGGGCGAAAGTTGAGTTCTTATGCGATTTGCTTCACACTCATTCTCAAAAATCAATATGAAAATTAGTTTAAAGCTGCATACCAATTTTCCGGAAAATTCGCATTCCCGGGTGGAAAGTGGGTGGTTAAAAGGCCAAAGCTGAGTTCTTATGCGATTTGCTTCAAACTCATTTTCAAAGATCTATATGTAAATTCATTTAAAACTGCATACCAATTTTCCGGAAAATTCGCATTCCCGGGTGGAAAGTGGGTGGTAAATAGGGCGAAAGTTGAGTTTTTGTGCAATTTGCTTCAAACTCATTTTCAAAGATCTATATGAAAATTCATTTAAAACTGCATACCAATTTTCAGGAAAAATTCACATTCCCGGGTGAAAAGTGGGTGGTAAACAGGGCGAAAGTTGAGTTTTCATGCGATTTGCTTCAAACTCATTTTCAAAGATCTATATGAAAATTCATTTAAAACTGCAAGCCAATTTTCCGGAAAATTCGCATTCCCGGGTGGAAAGTGGGTGGTAAATAGGGCGAAAGTTGAGTTTTTGAGCAATTTGCTTCAAACTCATTTTCAAAGATCTATATGAAAATTCATTAAAAACTGCTTACCAATTTTCCGGAAAATTTACCTCCCTTTGTGGAAAGTGGGTGGTAAAAAGGCCAAAATTAAGTTCTTATGCGATTTGCTTCAAACTCATTTTCAAAGATCTATATGAAAATTCATTTAAAACTGCATACCAATTTTCTGGAAAATTCACATTCCCGGGTGGAAAGTGGGTGGTAAATAGGGCGAAAGTTGAGTTTTTGTGCAATTTGCTTCAAACACATTTTCAAAGATCTATATGAAAATTCATTTAAAACTGCATACCAATTTTCCGGAAAATTCACATTCCCGGGTGGAAAGTGGGTGGTAAATAGGGCGAAAGTTGAGTTTTCATGCGATTTGCTTCAAACTCATTTTCAAAGACCTATATGAAAATTCATTTAAAACTGCATACCAATTTTCTGGAAAATTCACATTCCCGGGTGGAAAGTGGGTGGTAAATAGGGCGAAAGTTGAGTTTTTGTGCAATTTGCTTCAAACTCATTTTCAAAGATCTATATAAAAATTCATTTGAAACTGAATACCAATTTTCCGGAAAATTCACATTCCCGGGTGGAAAGTGGGTGGTAAATAGGGCGAAAGTTGAGTTTTCATGCGATTTGCTTCAAACTCATTTTCAAAGATCTATATGAAAATTCATTTAAAACTGCATACCAATTTTCCGGAAAATTCACATTCCCGGGTGAAAAGTGGGTGGTAAATAGGGCGAAAGTTGAGTTTTTGTGCAATTTGCTTCAAACTCATTTTCAAAGATCAATATCAAAATTCATTTAAAACTGCATACCAATTTTCCGGAAAATTCGCATTCCCGGGTGGAAAGTGGGTGGTAAATAGGGCGAAAGTTGAGTTCTTATGCGATTTGCTTCAAACTCATTTTTAAAGATCAATATGAAAATTCATTTAAAACTGCATACCAATTTTCAGGAAAATTCACATTCCCGGGTGGAAAGTTGGTGGTAAATAAGGCGAAAGTTGAGTTTTTGTGCAATTTGCTTCAAACTCATTTTCAAAGATCTATATGAAAATTCATTTAAAACTGCATACCAATTTTCCGGAAAATTCACATTCCCGGGTGAAAAGTGGGTGGTAAACAGGGCGAAAGTTAAGTTTTCATGCGATTTGCTTCAAACTCATTTTCAAAGATCTATATGAAAATTCATTAAAAACTGCATACCAATTTTCCGGAAAATTCCCCCCCCTGGGTGGAAAGTGGGTGGTAAAAAGGCCAAAATTGAGTTCTTATGCGATTTGCTTCAAACTTATTTTCAAAGATCTATATGAAAATTCATTTAAAACTGCATACCAATTTTCCGGAAAATTCACATTCCCGGGTGGAAAGTGGGTGGTAAATAGGGCGAAAGTTGAGTTCTTATGCGATTTGCTTCACACTCATTCTCAAAAATCAATATGAAAATTAGTTTAAAGCTGCATACCAATTTTCCGGAAAATTCGCATTCCCGGGTGGAAAGTGGGTGGTTAAAAGGCCAAAGCTGAGTTCTTATGCGATTTGCTTCAAACTCATTTTCAAAGATCTATATGTAAATTCATTTAAAACTGCATACCAATTTTCCGGAAAATTCGCATTCCCGGGTGGAAAGTGGGTGGTAAATAGGGCGAAAGTTGAGTTTTCATGCGATTTGCTTCAAACTCATTTTCAAAGATCTATATGAAAATTCATTAAAAACTGCATACCAATTTTCCGGAAAATTTACCCCCCTTTGTGGAAAGTGGGTGGTAAAAAGGCCAAAATTAAGTTCTTATGCGATTTGCTTCAAACTCATTTTCAAAGATCTTCATGAAAATTCATTTAAAATTGCATACCAATTTTCCGGAAAATTCACATTCCCGGGTGGAAAGTGGGTGGTAAATTGGGCGAAAGTTGAGTTTTTGTGCGATTTGCTTCAAACTCATTTTCAAAGATCTATATGAAAATTCATTTAAAACTGCATACCAATTTTCCGGAAAATTCACATTCCCGGGTGGAAAGTGGGTGGAAAATAGGGCGAAAGTTGAGTTTTCATGCGATTTGCTTCAAATTCATTTTCAAAGATCTTCATGAAAATTCATTTAAAATTGCATACCAATTTTCCGGAAAATTCACATTCCCGGGTGAAAAGTGGGTGGTAAACAGGGCGAAAGTTAAGTTTTCATGCGATTTGCTTCAAACTCATTTTCAAAGATCTATATGAAAATTCATTAAAAACTGCATACCAATTTTCCGGAAAATTCCCCCCCCTGGGTGGAAAGTGGGTGGTAAAAAGGCCAAAATTGAGTTCTTATGCGATTTGCTTCAAACTTATTTTCAAAGATCTATATGAAAATTCATTTAAAACTGCATACCAATTTTCCGGAAAATTCGCATTCCCGGGTGGAAAGTGGGTGGTAAATAGGGCGAAAGTTGAGTTTTTGTGCAATTTGCTTCAAACTTATTTTCAAAGATCTATATGAAAATTCATTTAAAACTGCATACCAATTTTCCGGAAAATTCACATTCCCGGGTGGAAAGTGGGTGGTAAATAGGGCGAAAGTTGAGTTTTTGTGCAATTTGCTTCAAACTCATTTTCAAAGATCTATATGAAAATTCATTTAAAACTGCATACCAATTTTCCGGAACATTCGCATTCCCGGGTGGAAAGTGGGTGGTAAATAGGGCGAAAGTTGAGTTCTTATGCGATTTGCTTCACACTCATTCTCAAAAATCAATATGAAAATTAGTTTAAAGCTGCATACCAATTTTCCGGAAAATTCGCATTCCCGGGTGGAAAGTGGGTGGTTAAAAGGCCAAAGCTGAGTTCTTATGCGATTTGCTTCAAACTCATTTTCAAAGATCTATATGTAAATTCATTTAAAACTGCATACCAATTTTCCGGAAAATTCGCATTCCCGGGTGGAAAGTGGGTGGTAAATAGGGCGAAAGTTGAGTTTTCATGCGATTTGCTTCAAACTCATTTTCAAAGATCTATATGAAAATTCATTAAAAACTGCTTACCAATTTTCCGGAAAATTTACCTCCCTTTGTGGAAAGTGGGTGGTAAAAAGGCCAAAATTAAGTTCTTATGCGATTTGCTTCAAACTTATTTTCAAAGACCTATATGAAAATTCATTTAAAACTGCATACCAATTTTCTGGAAAATTCACATTCCCGGGTGGAAAGTGGGTGGTAAATAGGGCGAAAGTTGAGTTTTTGTGCAATTTTCTTCAAACTCATTTTCAAAGATCTATATAAAAATTCATTTGAAACTGAATACCAATTTTCCGGAAAATTCACATTCCCGGGTGGAAAGTGGGTGGTAAATAGGGCGAAAGTTGAGTTTTCATGCGATTTGCTTCAAACTCATTTTCAAAGATCTATATGAAAATTCATTTAAAACTGCATACCAATTTTCCGGAAAATTCACATTCCCGGGTGAAAAGTGGGTGATAAATAGGGCGAAAGTTGAGTTTTTGTGCAATTTGCTTCAAACTCATTTTCAAAGATCAATATCAAAATTCATTTAAAACTGCATACCAATTTTCCGGAAAATTCGCATTCCCGGGTGGAAAGTGGGTGGTAAATAGGGCGAAAGTTGAGTTCTTATGCGATTTGCTTCAAACTCATTTTTAAAGATCAATATGAAAATTCATTTAAAACTGCATACCAATTTTCAGGAAAATTCACATTCCCGGGTGGAAAGTTGGTGGTAAATAAGGCGAAAGTTGAGTTTTTGTGCAATTTGCTTCAAACTCATTTTCAAAGATCTATATGAAAATTCATTTAAAACTGCATACCAATTTTCCGGAAAATTCACATTCCCGGGTGAAAAGTGGGTGGTAAACAGGGCGAAAGTTAAGTTTTCATGCGATTTGCTTCAAACTCATTTTCAAAGATCTATATGAAAATTCATTAAAAACTGCATACCAATTTTCCGGAAAATTCCCCCCCCTGGGTGGAAAGTGGGTGGTAAAAAGGCCAAAATTGAGTTCTTATGCGATTTGCTTCAAACTTATTTTCAAAGATCTATATGAAAATTCATTTAAAACTGCATACCAATTTTCCGGAAAATTCACATTCCCGGGTGGAAAGTGGGTGGTAAATAGGGCGAAAGTTGAGTTCTTATGCGATTTGCTTCACACTCATTCTCAAAAATCAATATGAAAATTAGTTTAAAGCTGCATACCAATTTTCCGGAAAATTCGCATTCCCGGGTGGAAAGTGGGTGGTTAAAAGGCCAAAGCTGAGTTCTTATGCGATTTGCTTCAAACTCATTTTCAAAGATCTATATGTAAATTCATTTAAAACTGCATACCAATTTTCCGGAAAATTCGCATTCCCGGGTGGAAAGTGGGTGGTAAATAGGGCGAAAGTTGAGTTTTCATGCGATTTGCTTCAAACTCATTTTCAAAGATCTATATGAAAATTCATTAAAAACTGCATACCAATTTTCCGGAAAATTTACCCCCCTTTGTGGAAAGTGGGTGGTAAAAAGGCCAAAATTAAGTTCTTATGCGATTTGCTTCAAACTCATTTTCAAAGATCTTCATGAAAATTCATTTAAAATTGCATACCAATTTTCCGGAAAATTCACATTCCCGGGTGGAAAGTGGGTGGTAAATTGGGCGAAAGTTGAGTTTTTGTGCGATTTGCTTCAAACTCATTTTCAAAGATCTATATGAAAATTCATTTAAAACTGCATACCAATTTTCCGGAAAATTCACATTCCCGGGTGGAAAGTGGGTGGTAAATAGGGCGAAAGTTGAGTTTTCATGCGATTTGCTTCAAACTCATTTTCAAAGATCTTCATGAAAATTCATTTAAAATTGCATACCAATTTTCCGGAAAATTCACATTCCCGGGTGAAAAGTGGGTGGTAAACAGGGCGAAAGTTAAGTTTTCATGCGATTTGCTTCAAACTCATTTTCAAAGATCTATATGAAAATTCATTAAAAACTGCATACCAATTTTCCGGAAAATTCCCCCCCCTGGGTGGAAAGTGGGTGGTAAAAAGGCCAAAATTGAGTTCTTATGCGATTTGCTTCAAACTTATTTTCAAAGATCTATATGAAAATTCATTTAAAACTGCATACCAATTTTCCGGAAAATTCGCATTCCCGGGTGGAAAGTGGGTGGTAAATAGGGCGAAAGTTGAGTTCTTATGCGATTTGCTTCACACTCATTCTCAAAAATCAATATGAAAATTAGTTTAAAGCTGCATACCAATTTTCCGGAAAATTCGCATTCCCGGGTGGAAAGTGGGTGGTTAAAAGGCCAAAGCTGAGTTCTTATGCGATTTGCTTCAAACTCATTTTTAAAGATCAATATGAAAATTCATTTAAAACTGCATACCAATTTTCAGGAAAATTCACATTCCCGGGTGGAAAGTTGGTGGTAAATAAGGCGAAAGTTGAGTTTTTGTGCAATTTGCTTCAAACTCATTTTCAAAGATCTATATGAAAATTCATTTAAAACTGCATACCAATTTTCCGGAAAATTCACATTCCCGGGTGAAAAGTGGGTGGTAAACAGGGCGAAAGTTAAGTTTTCATGCGATTTGCTTCAAACTCATTTTCAAAGATCTATATGAAAATTCATTAAAAACTGCATACCAATTTTCCGGAAAATTCCCCCCCCTGGGTGGAAAGTGGGTGGTAAAAAGGCCAAAATTGAGTTCTTATGCGATTTGCTTCAAACTTATTTTCAAAGATCTATATGAAAATTCATTTAAAACTGCATACCAATTTTCCGGAAAATTCACATTCCCGGGTGGAAAGTGGGTGGTAAATAGGGCGAAAGTTGAGTTCTTATGCGATTTGCTTCACACTCATTCTCAAAAATCAATATGAAAATTAGTTTAAAGCTGCATACCAATTTTCCGGAAAATTCGCATTCCCGGGTGGAAAGTGGGTGGTTAAAAGGCCAAAGCTGAGTTCTTATGCGATTTGCTTCAAACTCATTTTCAAAGATCTATATGTAAATTCATTAAAAACTGCATACCAATTTTCCGGAAAATTTACCCCCCTTTGTGGAAAGTGGGTGGTAAAAAGGCCAAAATTAAGTTCTTATGCGATTTGCTTCAAACTCATTTTCAAAGATCTTCATGAAAATTCATTTAAAATTGCATACCAATTTTCCGGAAAATTCACATTCCCGGGTGGAAAGTGGGTGGTAAATTGGGCGAAAGTTGAGTTTTTGTGCGATTTGCTTCAAACTCATTTTTAAAGATCAATATGAAAATTCATTTAAAACTGCATACCAATTTTCAGGAAAATTCACATTCCCGGGTGAAAAGTGGGTGATAAATAGGGCGAAAGTTGAGTTTTTGTGCAATTTGCTTCAAACTCATTTTCAAAGATCAATATCAAAATTCATTTAAAACTGCATACCAATTTTCCGGAAAATTCGCATTCCCGGGTGGAAAGTGGGTGGTAAATAGGGCGAAAGTTGAGTTCTTATGCGATTTGCTTCAAACTCATTTTTAAAGATCAATATGAAAATTCATTTAAAACTGCATACCAATTTTCAGGAAAATTCACATTCCCGGGTGGAAAGTTGGTGGTAAATAAGGCGAAAGTTGAGTTTTTGTGCAATTTGCTTCAAACTCATTTTCAAAGATCTATATGAAAATTCATTTAAAACTGCATACCAATTTTCCGGAAAATTCACATTCCCGGGTGAAAAGTGGGTGGTAAACAGGGCGAAAGTTAAGTTTTCATGCGATTTGCTTCAAACTCATTTTCAAAGATCTATATGAAAATTCATTAAAAACTGCATACCAATTTTCCGGAAAATTCCCCCCCCTGGGTGGAAAGTGGGTGGTAAAAAGGCCAAAATTGAGTTCTTATGCGATTTGCTTCAAACTTATTTTCAAAGATCTATATGAAAATTCATTTAAAACTGCATACCAATTTTCCGGAAAATTCACATTCCCGGGTGGAAAGTGGGTGGTAAATAGGGCGAAAGTTGAGTTCTTATGCGATTTGCTTCACACTCATTCTCAAAAATCAATATGAAAATTAGTTTAAAGCTGCATACCAATTTTCCGGAAAATTCGCATTCCCGGGTGGAAAGTGGGTGGTTAAAAGGCCAAAGCTGAGTTCTTATGCGATTTGCTTCAAACTCATTTTCAAAGATCTATATGTAAATTCATTTAAAACTGCATACCAATTTTCCGGAAAATTCGCATTCCCGGGTGGAAAGTGGGTGGTAAATAGGGCGAAAGTTGAGTTTTCATGCGATTTGCTTCAAACTCATTTTCAAAGATCTATATGAAAATTCATTAAAAACTGCATACCAATTTTCCGGAAAATTTACCCCCCTTTGTGGAAAGTGGGTGGTAAAAAGGCCAAAATTAAGTTCTTATGCGATTTGCTTCAAACTCATTTTCAAAGATCTTCATGAAAATTCATTTAAAATTGCATACCAATTTTCCGGAAAATTCACATTCCCGGGTGGAAAGTGGGTGGTAAATTGGGCGAAAGTTGAGTTTTTGTGCGATTTGCTTCAAACTCATTTTCAAAGATCTATATGAAAATTCATTTAAAACTGCATACCAATTTTCCGGAAAATTCACATTCCCGGGTGGAAAGTGGGTGGTAAATAGGGCGAAAGTTGAGTTTTCATGCGATTTGCTTCAAACTCATTTTCAAAGATCTTCATGAAAATTCATTTAAAATTGCATACCAATTTTCCGGAAAATTCACATTCCCGGGTGAAAAGTGGGTGGTAAACAGGGCGAAAGTTAAGTTTTCATGCGATTTGCTTCAAACTCATTTTCAAAGATCTATATGAAAATTCATTAAAAACTGCATACCAATTTTCCGGAAAATTCCCCCCCCTGGGTGGAAAGTGGGTGGTAAAAAGGCCAAAATTGAGTTCTTATGCGATTTGCTTCAAACTTATTTTCAAAGATCTATATGAAAATTCATTTAAAACTGCATACCAATTTTCCGGAAAATTCGCATTCCCGGGTGGAAAGTGGGTGGTAAATAGGGCGAAAGTTGAGTTTTTGTGCAATTTGCTTCAAACTTATTTTCAAAGATCTATATGAAAATTCATTTAAAACTGCATACCAATTTTCCGGAAAATTCACATTCCCGGGTGGAAAGTGGGTGGTAAATAGGGCGAAAGTTGAGTTTTTGTGCAATTTGCTTCAAACTCATTTTCAAAGATCTATATGAAAATTCATTTAAAACTGCATACCAATTTTCCGGAACATTCGCATTCCCGGGTGGAAAGTGGGTGGTAAATAGGGCGAAAGTTGAGTTCTTATGCGATTTGCTTCACACTCATTCTCAAAAATCAATATGAAAATTAGTTTAAAGCTGCATACCAATTTTCCGGAAAATTCGCATTCCCGGGTGGAAAGTGGGTGGTTAAAAGGCCAAAGCTGAGTTCTTATGCGATTTGCTTCAAACTCATTTTCAAAGATCTATATGAAAATTCATTTAAGACTGCATACCAATTTTCCAGAAAATTCGCATTTCCGTGTTGAAAGTGGGTCGTAAAAAGACCAAAGTTGAGTTCTTATGCGATTCAAAGATCAATATGAAAATTAATTTAAGACTGCATACCAATTTTCCAGAAAATTCGCATTCCCTTGTCGAAGTGGGTGGTAAAAAGACCAAAGTTGAGTTCTTATGCGTTTTGCTTCAAACTCATTTTCAAAGATCAATTTGAAAACTCATTTAAAGCTGCATACCAATTTTCCGGAAAATTCACCCCCTGGGTGGAAAGTGGGTGGTAAATAGGGCGAAAGTTGAGTTTTTATGCGATTTGCTTCAAACTCATTCTCAAAGATCAATATGAAAATGCATTTAAAGCTGCATACCAATTTTCTGCAAAAGCTCACATTCCCGGGTGGAAAGTGGGTGGTAAAAATGCGAAAGTTGAGTTCATATGCGATTTATTCCTAACTCATTTGCAAAGATCAATATGAAAATTCATTAAAAACTGCATACCATTTACATTCACGGGTAGAAAGTAGGTTAAAACTGCAACTGGAAAATTTACCCTGTTGGGTAGAAAACTGTTGGTTAAGGTTGTACGAAGTTAAATTTTTGTGCGAATATGATTTTATACGGGGCGTAGCACCGCACGCCGGGAAATGCTAGTTTATTATATATTGCTTTAAGATATTTAGTTTTTTGACTTATGAAAGAGTCACTGAAGCAATTTCAATTTAATTGCAACCAATTTATGGCTAAATTAAATATCATACCTGTCAAAAAAACGTCTTTCGGTTGGTTTCAAAGCTCTAGCAAAATTACTAGATTTGGTTGAAAACACCACCAAAATCAATTTTAAAAATATAACAAATATTTGTTATGGAAACAAAAATGTTTTTCTGCACTATCTGCATTGCATTTTATAAAAATTTGAGTTGTTTCGATTTTCGAAAAATGAGTTAGAGTCTAGGTTTACCTAAGATCCTTCAAACTTCAGTCGGTTATAAGAACAATCTATAGCTCCAAGAATTCTTAAAACATGCGAAGATATTGTGAAATGCCTGGAATGGAATAAAAATCAGTAATTTCGTTAAACCCGCCAAAAATAAAATACAAAACGCAAATTTTGGGTTTTGAATTAATTTTTATTGATGAATATCTTTACTTTTCATTTGTTTATGCTATTTTTTGCCATTTTTCCATACTAGTTTTTACATGCATTCAATGGAAATTGTTTATGTTTTTGTTTTTCTGTTTCTTTCTCGGCATTAAATATATTCGTACCGTTATTTTTTTATTTATTTTTGTTTGCACACAACAATCAAAACTAAATGCCCATTATTATCCGCATTAATATGTCAAGTGGTTTTTTTTTTTGCTTCCTTTAATTTGATTTTGTTACGTTTATTAAATATTCATAAAATTATGCAGCTAATTGTTTGTTTGTTTTTTTTTTCATGTATAATACATACATATATTTTCATGTATAAATGTAGACGGTGAATATACTTATGTATATGCCTTTATATATATTAATGTGTGTGTGTGTGAATTGGGTTTAATATATCAAGTGAATCAGCATGGGGCAGCATCATCCAGCTAATCCATTTATTTCATTTTTGAAATTTATATAATTTTTATGGTGAAATTGAAGTATACAACGTTTAAGAATTGTTCTGATTGCCGACTTCGAATCGATTTCATTAAAAATTGTATAGCTTAATAGAATTAAAAACCAATAAGCCCTATTCTGAGTTTCACTTTCTAATCAATTCCACAGAAATATGTATAGCATCAATTGATTGAACGTAAAAGAAAACTAAGCTTCTGAATTGTATCGTCTTCCAAAAGGTTGAATTGATTCGAAAGTGGAATCAGGAACAGCGCTGCATGTTCTTTCTGTGAAATGAATTGAAGAATGGAATGCGGAACAGGTCATAGACCTGTCAGATCGATCCATATAGCATGCTACATAAATTATTACAATTGTTAATTTGATGCTGCTTGAAAAGTATGCTATTGATTCGAAATTCAGAACAGGCCCGGTTGATCATTTTAGCTGGCAATGGTTATAACGACACGGTAGAGCTGCCAGATAAGTCTGGCATCTCGCTATTATATGGCAGTATGGTGATCAAATATTGCTTTGTTTTTGAAAATTGAAAGGGATAGCAACTTAAATAATTATGTCAGTTTTCCGGCAACGATTAATCGACATGCTGCCAGTGTGTGTGTAAGCCTTTCGATCTTAATAGTTATATGTATATGTATACATATATCTATAGATTCTGTATAGTTTTTTTTTTATCTTTTGTTGAATTTGCACATGAAAAACATCGAGAATTGCAATATACGCGGTAAGTACTAACTTTTGTTATAAAGTTGTTTATACTTTAATAGGCTTATACTAACAATATTTATTTATATTATATTAATCTTCTGTTTGTTTGTTTTTTTTTATATGTTCATTTTAGCTGAAATTACTGTCCTCTTTGTTTTTGGTTTTTATTTCAACAGGCATAGCTGCAATTATTTTTGAATACGCATTTTCTTTTCAATATCTCATTTGTTTAATTATATGTAATATGCTCGTAATACTCGTACTATATGTATATATACGTATATTATATAGAGCATGCATGGATTTGATACCCAGTTTTGCATGATAAAATTTAGCTAAGTTTCCTTTCAAGGGGAGCCCCACTTAAAACTAGCATTACAATGCATTTTCTCCAACTATATTATTGTATTATTTGGGTTTTTTTGGGCTTCCTTTCACTTAAAACTATGCGTTTTCCCACTATATAATATTATATTATTTATTATTTGATTTTGGGCTAAACACATGTATTATTTTCGTTTCTATACAATTACAAATTCTTGTGGGTACACGGAAAAAAATTTGTATTACCTTCAATTTTTTTTTATTTTTTGTATTTTTGTTTGCTTGGCCAAGTTGCTTGTTCAAGGGCTAATAATAATTTCGCTAATAAATTTTACTTTGTCATATGTGTGTAATTTTGTTAAATTTTGTATACTTAAAATTGTCCAATGAAACATTTTAATCTTACATTTTTACTTAAATTTCAACAAAAACTTCTCAATTCTCAAAAAATATGTATCGATTTTTGTCATATCTTTGCTTCGTTTTTTTTTTTGGGCATTCATAAATTTCAACTATTAAAAATAAATGCAAATAATTTAATTTAAATTACTTCGGTTTTAAAATTTAAATTTGTGTTGTTTCAGCAAATGTTGCGCAATATGTTTGGAATTTTTTTAAGTTTTTTTTTTTTTTTTTGTTGCAAAAATTGAGAATTTGTGTATGTGTGTGTTGGGTGTTTAAATATTTGAACTATATAGTAATATAATAAATCTCATCGTTTGTTTGTTTTGTTTTGTACTTTGTTAGAAATTCACGCAGATATGCTGAAATTATCCAACCGAGTCCTTGCTGCCTCTTGAAACAAACCCCATCCAACTGACCCCAATGCCCATTCTCTGCTGCCAATACTATCTATCAATCCAATACCAAATCTAGCCCCTTAACTTAAGCCATACTTATATCAAGCCCTCTTCTTTTACCCACAATCTATGCATTCCTTGTATTCAAGCTAGATACGCACATACATATATATCTAATCTAAGGTTTATAATTTATCGTTTATCGTTTGTCGCTTGCCTGTCTATCTTTTCTGTTAAGCCTTCAAAATTTATTATCGATATATGTAACGTACATCCAACTTAGTTCTAGTTTTTAACGTTTTTATGCAGGTTAAACATAAAAAAAGAAAACAAAAGGATTCTAACCATTTGTATAAATTGCACATGATTTTGACTTAGTACTATAATATATATATATATATATATATATATATATATATATATATATATCTAGGACAATATAATTCACATATATATCATATATAGACGCATCTGATTGGTAAAGTATCTAACATGTAGATATATGTATATATATAGCATCTGATTGGTTATGCGTTGCAATTCTATATGTTTTTTAGTTTTCTTAAGTCAAAATGTTTGTTTTGGTCGATCTTTTTTCTTGTTTTTTTCCGCCTTGTGTGTGTGTGTGTGTGTGTTTTATAGTGTGGATTATCTATATCTTACAATTCTGACTTATATTTCTATAAAATTTATGTATGTAAGTAAGTATTTGCAATTGGCACATAATTACTAACAAAGTCAAATTAAATATATGATTTTTTTTTAGTTCTTCTTTCGTTTATGTTTCATTTGAAATTGTATTGTTTGTATTGCACATGTTGTAAAATTGCAAGCGAACACGAGAATGTTAGTTAACATTTACTTAACATTTCAGTAAGTTTCCTTAACATTTCGTTAAGGTTAAGTTGAAAAAAAATAAGTAAAATAAACAAACAAATAGAAACCCAAAAAAATATTGAAATAAAAGTCAATTGTTGAACTAAACCATTAACTAAATATTTATTGAAATAAAGTAATAATTGCAATTATATTCAGTATAAAGTTAATTAAGACACAATAAAATCAACTCAAATATATTAATAATAATAAGCTTTTTGCTATAAAACTAATTGCAATTTGTTTTAGTATCCTTTATAGTTATTGTTATTACATATATGGTAGGTAAGTAGTAATTATTTAGAAATTGTTGTTAATCAACATAAAAGATATATGTATTTATATAAGTATAAGTAGGAATTTAGCTGTAATTTAGCATTTCGCAGTTTTGAAACTTAACTAAAGCGAATGGAAAAAAATCTATGCTTACAATTAATTTAATAGTGTGAAGACTTGAAAGTTGATTCAATATTGAAATCTTCATAAATTTTTTCAGCCTAATTTCAGCTTGATCAAAAAAAAAGAGTACATACAATCATAGTAATAATAATAATATTAATAAAGAAACACAATGTTGGTGATGGATATTTTTAATTACATTTAGAATAATAATAATAATAATAATAATATAATGACAAAAAAACGTTGCGCAATTAAACACAAACAAAATAAGACGATTTTCTATTAAGGCAAATTAGGTTAACAGCGCCTATCGACGGCCGCTGTTAAAATGTAGGCAACAGCAAACGTTGCTACCAAAAATGTTAACATAATATAAAGCTGCTAAGGTTCGCATATATTCAACGATTCGCGAGTGTGTGTGTGTGTGTATGTTGGGATTACTGTATGTGTGTGTGTGTGTCTTTCTAAAATTAAATCTACGTTTTCTAGTTTTTCTAAGTGCTACCAAAAATCTTTTTTGACAACACTTTTTGAGCTTATACATAAAAAAAAATGTGTTTACCATTAGCATTTTTGTTTTGCCATTACACAAATCTTGTTTTTGTTTTTCATTCTTTTGAAGCTTAGTGCTAAATTACATTCATGTGGTTTGCCACAAAATTTTTGCTAAAATAGTTTTACAACATAAAGAATTGATGCCACATTTTGTGTATTTTTTATGAAAGGGGATATAAGTTTAAAGGGGGGCTGGGTTGGGTTTATCTGCAGTTTAGCTGATTATTGTTGTATTAGTTTTAATGATGATCATGTTGATGGTATTAAACTTAAAATTAATTTAACAGCTCAACGATTTGCGCTCTGCTTGTTTCAAACAATTACGAGTGGAGGTTGAAGTTGTGGGGAAAGGGGGTTGAAGGGGTGTTTAAAGCGTTGCACAATGTTGCAAATATAAAGTGGAAGTTGCAAGTTAATGCTGACGAGGGTGGGGGCTTGTTTTTGTGGCGCTGCCGCTTTTTAAACCAATTACAATTTAAAAAAAAAATTACATAAAACTATTACAAAATACTAGAACACAAATTATTTTAAAAAATGAAATAAACAGAATTCGATTATACATTAAACACTAATTGCATACAGATGCGTATAAATTGTTATTGTTGCTGTTATAGTCAACGCCAACTAGTAAATGCTACAAGGTTAAACAGCGGCAGGATAACTAAACTATCCTGACTATTAGGCAGCCGTGTTGACCTCCTCAACAATGTGGTTGGGTGAGACCTCGCTGGGCGGTGCTGTGCTGGCAGCAGCGGTTGCTGTTGTTGTTGCTGTTGCGGTGTTGTTGCTGCTGCTGTTGTTGTTGCTAATGTTATTGTTGCTGTTATTGTTGCTGCTGCTACTATTGTTGCTGCTGCTGAGCGGCGTGGCAACCAAGGCGCTGACAGCGCTATACTGCGACGGCGTGTCCACAGCAGCTGTTGCTGTGCCAGTTGCTGCTGCTTCTGTGCCTATTGCTGCCGTTTCACCAGCTGTGCCTGCAGCATATGGTGAGCTTTTTAGCTTGCGTGCCTCACGCTTTTCCTTGCGCTGCTGCATAACCAGACGCAGCTGATCTAGCTTCGATTTCGTCTTCGAATTGGCCTGATCAACCACACACTTCTGGCACATATGCTCCCGCTCCCGCTGTCCATCCTCACCAATGGTTTTGCGATAACGGCAACTGCAGCCAACTGCATTCGAGTTGCTGCTGTTGCTGTTGTTGCTGCTGTGGCTGTCAATGCTGGCAGCAGCATCCGTGCAGCAGCTGGACTTCTTGGTTGATGTTGAACTTTTGGCCAGATAATGACCATTGCATTCGCCATAGGCGCAGCTGCCAGCAGCTAAGGCCGCAGCTGCTGCTGCCTGTTGTTGCTGCTGTTGCTGTTGGACGCGACTGTTGCACTTGGCGCAATTGTGATGTTTGGAAGAGTACTGTAAGAGAAGAGTAGAAATTGAATTTGAGTTTGAATTTGATTATGCCAAGACTTACCAGCTTGCTGCGTGACCCATGATGCACGGCACCAGCTGCAGTTGGTGCTGCTGTTATAGCTGCAGTGCCATTCCTGCTGGTTGAGGAAGAGGAGCTGGTCGTAGTAGAGGAGCTGCTGCTGCTGCTGCTACTGGCTGGTGCCTCAAAGCTAATGCGTGCACCACGACTATATTGTGGCGTCGCACTCAACAGATCATTGAGTATGTGTATAACCGTGGATATATCACGCTTGGGCCGACCATAACGATCCTGCAGCGCAGGATTCAGTGTGCCCGAAAACGTGCCCGAATAGATGCCCTTGCCATGATTCTTCATTGACTCAATGACCGCACCGGAACCAGTTTTACGTGGCGTCTCTTCGCCGCTGCCGCCGCTGGCATTAACGCTGCCGACGCTGCCAACGCTGCCGCCGGATAAATCAATTTTGTTGGTGAATACTTCTTTGGAGAGCTTGCGCAATGTTTGGGTAAGATTGCGTGATGCTTCGGCCAGGGTGCGTGTATCGGAAGCGGCGAGACCGACATCATCTAGCTCAGCAGTGGCAACAGTTGCAGCAGCAACAGCTGTTGTAGTTGTTGTGGCTGCAGTTGTTGCTACAGCTGTTGCTGTTGCTGCTGCTGCTGTTGTTGTTTTCTCCTGTGACTTAAGCGCTGCTGCTGCAGCAGCGGCTGCTGCAGTATGATAATGATGATGATGGTGATGATGATGATGATGATGCCGATGCTTCGAGCGTGTTATGGCAATCGTATTGTTGACCGTCTTGTGCAGCGAACCACCAGCAGCAATAGTATTTGAATTAGTTGGTGTTGCACGTGTAACAGCACCAATGTTGCTGCTGTGTTTGTGGGGCGTAGTTGCTGCTGCTGCTGTTGTGATTGCGTCTGCTGCTGCTGTTGTGTTTTCTGCTGCCGTTGTGTTTTCTGCTGCTGCTGTTGTGGTTGCTGTTGCTGATGCTCCAACTGTTGGCGTGGGCAGTCGCGTGCACAGGCACGAGGTTAGCTTGGCAGCTATCGGATCTTGTTGACAGCCGCCGCTGTTGCAGCTGCCACCAACGGTGACAACAGCTGCTGTTGCTGGCGCAACGCTGGAGGAACTTGTGCCGACAGCAGCAGAACTGGAGGTAGAGCTGTTGCCAATGTGTATATTCTTAATGGCCGTCGTTTTGATTGGGCTCGAGACGAGATTCGAGAGCGATTTGATGGGCGATTGCTCGAGCAGCGGCTTGGAGGACTGTGCATCTGTGGCATCAACTGTTGCTGTGCTGCTGGTTTCGGTAACTGTTGCTGACGCCGCTGTTGCTTGGCCGGCCGCAGTAGCGGCGGCAGCTGCAGCAGCGCGTGGCGCCTGCGTCAGCGCAATGCTCTTAACAATATTCTGCAGACTTTCATAGTCGCGTTTGCTAAGGATCGAACTCAAATCGGAGGTCTTGATGGAGGTCTTCTGACCATGGCCATGAGCATGATTATGGCCATGATTATGACCATGACTGGAGCTGCTGCCAGCTGTGGTGGTCAGCATGCGGCTGCTGCTGCTGCTGCCGTTGCTGCTCTTGCCACCGCTGTTGCGTTCCTTATCATGTTTGCGTGCGGAGGCGCTGCCGGCAGCCAAAGCCGACGCATTGTGATGATGATGATGATGATGATGGTGATAGCTGTGACTGTATAGGCTCGGATGCTGATGGCTGTGCACGAAACCAGTACCAAGGCGTGAAGCATTTGCCACCGGACGCTGGCTGCTAGAGGAAGAACGTGTGCGCAAGTGCAACGAATGGGCGCCACCGTTGTTGCCAGGGCAGCCCAAAGCGGGGGAGCTGCTGCTGCTCTTGTTGCTGCTGCTGCTGCTGCTGTTGTGGTTGCTGCTGCTGTAGCTTCTGCTGTTATTGGTGCTGCTGTTGTTGCTGCTGTAGGTGGAGGACGTGTTGCTGCTGCTTGTGGCTGGCGGCAAAGCTGCTGAGGCAGCCGCAGCGCTTGTTGGGCCTCCAGCTGGATTAACAGTGCTCAATTGCAACTGGATGAGCATCATGTGATCGCCCAATCTCATGCTCAGATTAAGTGGCGTCTTGCCGCTGAGGAAGTCATTAACCTGTGAGTCGTTAAGCGATTCCAGCGCTTGCATCACCGTATTCTCTGGACGCTGTGCCTGCAACAGAAAAAAATAAAATTAAAACTCTTATTAAAATAAACTTAGAATTACATCTGTCAATTTAATTAAAATTAAATCATTAATGACTAAATGTTAAATCTTAAAAACTATATATATATCCGAATTTTGCAATAGTGTAATCTAACATACCAAATTCATACATCAGACCCTTGTATAGTAAGCTCACTGTTAACTAACAGCGCACTGTTAACCATAAGCGAAGCGATCAATTCAAAGTTAATCGCATTCAAAACAGAATGACAATAACCCAATCGTATTCAAACCAAAGCCAGGCCAACTATACACACTCTCCCTCCCTCTCCCTCTGCCTATCTCTCTCTTTCTGTCTGTATCTGTATAACTAACCAACCGCCCAACACCCACCCAAGCAATTTGTTGTAGTACGTGATTCAATGTGTCGCCTTTGTGCTATATATGATAATAAACGTTAGCAGAAATAGCAGCAGCAATATAGAAATTGCGTCACATGGAATCATCACTTTTGCACACTATCTTTGATAAGAGTTGGGATTAACAGACAAAAATATAGAGAGCGGAACAGAGAAAAGCAAAAGCAGAGAACTAACAAAATACAACTCATAAGCCAAGTTAAAACCAAAGTAAAATTTGTGAAGGAGATCAAAGTTTTTGATTTAGGTATATTCGGAAATTTTATCATTCTCTATTTAACTCCCTGTCTTTCTCTCTATTCAACTGTCTATCCCTCTCTCTATTTAACTCTCTCTCTATCTGTCCCTATTTAACAATCTCTTCCTTTATTCAACTCTCTCTATTTGTCTCTATTTAACTCTCTCGCCCTCTATTCTCCATCTCTCTCTCTCTGTTCAACTCTCTATCTCTCTCTCTCTCCATTCAATACTCTATCTCTCTCTCTCTATTCAACTCTCTATCTCTCTCTCTATTCAACTCCCTGGCTTTCTCTCTATTGAACTCTCTATTGAACTCTCTATTCAACTCTCTCTCTCTCTATCTGTCCCTATTCAATAATCTCTCCCTATATTCAACTCTCTGTCTCTCTCTATATAACTCTCTATCTCTCTATATATAACTCTCTGTATATAACTCTGTATATATAACTCTATATCTATATAACTCTCTCTCTAGCTCTCTCTCTGTTCAAATTTCTCTCTATCTGTCTCTATTTAATAATCTCTCCCTCTATTCAACCCTCGATCTCTCTCTCTTTATTCAATTCCCTATCTCTCTCTCTATATAACTCTCTCTCTCTCTCGCTCTCTATGGAATTAATTTTATTTGCATATTGTTTTTATATTTTCACCATATGGCGATTAGAAATCATCAATACCATTTATAGGGGCTTCCTACAATATTTTTTCTGTGCAAAGAAATTGCAATTTAAAAAAAAAAAATGTATTTACCCGCTTGTAAAATTCCCTTTGAGATATGTGTATATATATATGTACATATAAATACGTCCATATGTATTTATAAAATGCATGTTTTTGCATATACTGACAAAGAAAATAGCAACAACACAAAACGTACTAAAAGTATAAAAGTTAAGTAATTTTTTAAATAACGAATATTAGATACTCTTGCAGACAGTGAAAATGTTCTAAACGACAGAAGGTAGAAACAGACATAGAAATCAAAGCCCAATAAATAACTTTTTAAGCACTTAAGCATGATCTTGACACTTTGTCTGCCTCTGGTATATACCAACATGTATACCAAGTTTGGTTGCTCTAGCTTCAAAACTGTGGAAAAAACCTGCGTTCATACAGACGGACAGACAGACGGACGGACGGACATTTCACAAACCCAATATACTCTTTTTTGTTTTTATTTTTTTTTTAAATTAAAAAAAAAGAGTATAAAAATCATGGTAAAGAAAATTTACTACAAAAATGTGGAATTCAATAAAACACTTGTTTTATACCCAAGTTCTTAAAAATTGAAATAATTTTATATAACTAATTTTCTTGAATAAAAATTAGAAATAATTCTTAAATTTTGAATTTTAAAATATTATTCACTAATAAGAATTATTTTGTAACTCATAATATATAAATCATAAATAAAAGTTATAGCTTGAGTTTTATTATAAAACTCATAAATAACTCTTGTTTCAAAACTCTTATTTTAAAACGTTACACATTTGGTGACAAAATTAGAATACCCTTTTTGTCGAGGGGGCAACAACAACAAACGAATGCGAAGTACGACGACAACAGCAAAAACAACTTTGAAGCTCGATTTTGTATTTTAAAGGTCTGGGTTAATTAATCATTTTCATTGCAATGTACGAGAGACGGACGGACAAGAGACAGACATATGTATACATACGTTTGTACAATAACAAAATCGACTGATCAAGGCTTCTCCCCCTCCCTACACACTAACTACACACAGAAATGCATATGTGTTAATTTTGATTGCCTGCTGACACAGTGACCTAATAATATTTCAAATTTTTCAAAAGCATTTATGGTTGAGGGATAGGCTTAGCTGCAACTTTCCCTTTAAAGGGGGGGGGGGGGGGGGGGGCAGTTATGCAACTTGTTTAAAGTTTCTTTTGCCAAACGACGACTGCCTAGCAACAACGTATGTGTTTTTTTTTTGTGAATTTCTCTCGTCTTTAGAGGCCTATTGTTGTTTGTTAATTGCTGTTATGTTTGTTGTTGTTGTTATGGTTGTTGTTAAGTGTACCAAGGTCAACTGACGTCGCTGTCATCGTTGCTGTTTTTGTTGTTTTTTTTTTGTCGCCAGCGGCGCACGCAACTTACGTCATGAAGCGCGTCGTCAGCGTCGATTAAATCGAAAATTTTTAAATTTTAAGCTCAACAACAGTAACAACAATATCAACAATAACAACAACGACAAAGGCGGTCAATTCTGTAATTTATTAGCTTTTTGTGCAAATTGTTTGTGTTTCGCGCTTAAAGCGGAGACATAGCCAAAATCAAACAAAAAAAAAAAAAAAAAAAATCTAGTTAACTAGCGCCTTGGTCATCTGCCCAAAGCCAACAAACTCCCCTCACCACCCACCAGCTACCTCTATGCCAACATGTGCCACATGCTACATTCAACTGCTAAAAACCGTTTTCAACCCTCTCTGTCTCTGTCGCTCTCGAGCAACCGGTTTACAACGGAAAAGCCGATGCCGAATGCCGCTGCGCGTCCCACTAAACCCATTATGCGCATGTAACTGCAACAACAACAATACAAAAACAAATACAACACCAACAACACCTAAAAAACAATCATTGTATAGACAAATAGCGGTAAGGCAGCCCACAACAAAAATTATGAATAAAAACAATTATTACCATCTTGCTTCTTATCTACAACAGTTTTTCTATTTTCAACTATTCTCTAACTGTTCTCTTGCGATTCTCTTAATATTTTGCTTATATTGCTACATTTCTCTTAGTATTCTCAAACTATTCTCTATCATTCTCCAAATATACTTTTACTATTCTCTAGATATTTTCTTTCCATTCCACAACAATTAATTTTCAATCATCTAAATATTCTCCGACTATTCTCTAACTTTTCTCAAAATATTTTCCTATTATTCTTAAAATATTATCCTACAATTCTCTAACTATTCTTATAATATTTTTATTAAATTATTATGGTACTATTCTCTTATGCTAGTTTCTGATGGATTCTCTAACTATTATTTTACTCTTAGTTTTCTCTAACCATTCTCTCACATTTCTCTTACTATTCTCCTAATGTTCTTAAACTATTCTTAGACTATTCCTTAACTATTCTCTTACTATTCTGTTACTATTCTTCAACGTTTCTCTTTAATTATCTGAATGTTTTTTAACTATTTTCTAGATATTTTCTTTCTATTTCACAATTATTATCTTGCTATCATCTGACAATTCTCAAAATAGTATCCCATTGTTCTCTTACGTTCCTCTAACTATTCTCTTATGGTACTGATCTCTAACTATTCGCTTGCTTTTTTCTGATACTATTCTGTTACTGTTCTCTAAATATTCTCTATAAACATCTAAATATTAATTTACTATTCTCTAACTATTCTTTTTATATTTTCTACCTTTTCTCTTACTATTTTATTACTTTTGTCTTACTATTCTCCTTATATTCTCCTAATATTCTCCTTATATTCTCCTTATATTCTCCTTATATTCTCCTTATATTCTCCTTATATACTCATTATATACTCCTTATATTCTCTTACTATTATTTACTATTTTCTTACTATTCTCTTACTATTCTCTTACTATTCTCTTACTATTCTCTTACTATTCTCTTACTATTTTCTTACTATTCTCTTACTATTAACAAAATATTATCCTTCTATTCTCGAACTATCCTCTAACTATTTTCTAATGTTACTATTCTCTTTTAATACTATTCTCTTATGTTAACTTTTTTTTTAAGGTATTTATTTTCTTACTATTCTCTTACACTTCCTCTCCTTCTCTGCTGCTTTGAATACATTTAATCAAATGAGTTTCAAAAGTATTTTATTTAGGATCGATGATGTCTTTTTGAAAAGTTGTGTCAGAGTTAAGCTTGTATGATTCATATTTGATAGTGCAGTTTGTCTGATAAATATGTGGTTATAGGATAAATATAGAAAGATTAGATACGCGATAAATATGTACATATGCTGATGAGTAGGTAACTATTTAAATATGTATGTTCTCGGAAATAATGATAGTCCAGGGCAAACACACTAAAGAAACACAAGGGGAATTTACAACAGGTAGATGACTTAATGAATATCAATGCAAGTGTAAATCCCCAAAAATCAAACTTTGTAGAATTGTGTGTATAGTTAAAAGTTAAATTTGAATTTATATAAACAAGTTTTCCGTGTAAAAGTTTAACTTGAATTTACAAACAAGTTTTGGGCGTCAATGAGTGTTGGTAAAAAAAAAAAAGAATTTTTTTTAGATTATAAAAAAAAAAGAATATTAGATTGAATATTTCATCAAATCAACAATTATGAAAGATAGTATATGATAATCACATTAGTGTAGTAATAAAGTTTTATGATTTTGATGATTATACAAAATTTCAAAATAAATATATGTACATATATAACATTTTGAAATGCTTTGTTGGTCGTACAGTTTGCGAGGCATTAGACTTTGCACGAGCTCAATGTTTCAACGATTTGTGGTGGATCCCATTAAGTGGTAAGTGTGGTGCGTGGTGGGTCTACATACATAGATGTACATCTATGTATACATCTATGTATACATCTATGTATACATCTATAATGTATACATAGATGTATACAAGTATGTATGCATGTACATACATATGTACCTAGGCAGCACCGTTGCCACAAAACACAAAATCATATAACAAAGCACTTTGTGTGTGGATGTGTATGTGTGTGTGTATATGTACATTTTGGAGACAAAGCATTTGTTTTTATTGTTTTGTTTTTTTGTTAGTTTCTCGCTTTATCAGTATGTTTGTGTGAGTGCTTGCTGGCCATGAAATTATTTTTATTGCGTAGCTTTTAAATGTTGCATAGCTCGATCGTCACACTTGTAACAAATTCAATTGGCCCAAACTGATAACAAATTTTGCACAGCTTTGCATAGTTTTAATATTTTTTTTTTTTGTAATTCTTATAAAAAAAAAAAAAAGAGTATCTTTTGAAATGTCCGTCTTTCTGTCTGTCTGTCTGTCTGTCCGTCTGTCTGTCTGTCCGTCTGTCTGTCCGTCTTTCTGTCTGTCTGTCTGTCCGTCTGTCTGTCCGTCTGTCTGTCCGTCTGTCTGTCCGTCTGTCTGTCCGTCTGTCCGTCTGTCTGTCCGTCTGTGTGTCCGTCTGTCTGTCCGTCCGTCTGTCTGTCCGTCTGTCTGTCTGTCTGTCTGTCTGTCTGTCTGTCTGTCTGTCCGTCTGTCTGTCCGTCTGTCTGTCCGTCTGTCTGTCCGTCTATCTGTCTGTCCGTCTATCTGTCTGTCCGTCTATCTGTCTGTCCGTCTATCTGTCTGTCCGTCTGTCTGTATGAACGCAGTTTTTTTCCACAGTTTTGAAGCTAGAGCAACCAAACTTGGTATACATGTTGGTATACACCATAGGTCCCACCCACCCCCACCCCACCCCACCCACTACCAAGCAATTGGCAAACAACTGTATCTTCCACTGTTGTATAGCTACAAAAACCAAATTTCATCTTTGAAAGATGGGGGTCTAGAGTTGGGCATTCTATTTCCATCTCTGATATTGGTTATTAGTTTCTTTCCGTATAAAAGAACTAATCGTTCCGTTTGTTCCTTTCCGGATAAAGGAACTAATTCTTCCTTTCCGGATAAAATAACTAATCGTTTATTAAGGTTCTTTCTGAATAGAGGAATTAACCCTTTAGTTCCTTTCCGGAAAAAATAGCGAATCGTTTCTTTAGCTCCCTTCGGAATAAAAGTACTTATTGTTCCTATAGTTTCTTTCCGGATATATGTATAAACTAATCGATTTAGGTTACTTTATTTCAGTCATTTATTAATTTATTCATTTTATTTTTACAAATTTATTATACCCTTGTTTTTTAATCACTTTTAATGGTTACAGGGTATTAGAAAAACAAACAGCAAAACAAAGAAGTCAGCTGGCGCCATCGATTGCAACTGCTTGTTTGCCTCTGTTATCTAAGCAGCGGCGTTGACGTTGACGTCGACGTTGCTGCGCTGCTTTTGTTGACGCAGCACTTGCTCAAACACAGTTTGAGAGACACTGGCCGGCAAAACGCTGTTGCGGCAAATACGTAACCGGTTTGAATGGCTTTGTCAATTGGAATTGGCTTGCAACGTATCTAACAGCAAAAACATATTGTATACATAGGTAAATACATATATATATTTGTACTTGCAACACACACACACACACACACACACACACACACACACACAAACACAGTGTATGCCAAAGCAGAGAGGAGAAGATGTGTGGCAGCAACGCATGTTGTTCTTTGAATAAGCTAAAAGTTTTCATCAAACTTACAAAAAAAAAAAAAAATTTAATAATTGAAATCGTTATGGTAAGCTGTTCTGAATTCCGCAAAACGTTTTACAGTTAACAAAGTATTTCCTTTCAACCAAACGAAATGAAAACTATTTGAAAAGACAGCAAAACAAATTCATTATAGCAAAAAAACCAATTCATAATAAAAAACTACTCGGAAACTATATGTCTCATGTTCCGTTCCATTTCATATCGTTTCTTATGACATAGCAATAGAAATCATGGGCTATTAAGCATTCAAATGGAACGAACAGCCCTTGTGCGAAGGGGAGAGGGGGTTAAAACCGGCTTTGGCAAATTTTAATAAAATTAATGCTATAAACAATAGTTGTAAGTAGCATACAAAAAAAAAAAAAAAAAAAAAAAAAAAAAAACCGTAAACGTTTTCCGATTTGATTAGCACACAAGCAAAATTAAAAACAACAACAATAAATTCCATAGCCAATTATTACTCATGCCCAAAGCAATTAAAATAAACTAATAATAGCAATTTGTAAATGGCAAAAAAAAAAAAAAAGTAAACGAAATGCGAAAAGCAGGATAGACGTCCAGTGAGACTTTCGCATTGCAAATCGAATTCAACAGAAATGAAATATAAACATCATCGCATATTGGCACAAAGGTGAAGCACTCACAATAATAATAATAATAATAATATTAATAAAAGGTATGTTTATACCGTATTTTTATTATCAATGGATTTAAAGTCTTTCATATTGTTGACAAAACAAAAGAATCAAGTGGAAAAATAAAAAATAAACGTGTTTCTCGACCAACAGTTAAATGCGTGTATTTCCATTTACTCTAGATGAAGCAATCTCCAACTATAGTATATCATTCCACAATCCATTCCATTCCTTTCTATTTGATTCTCATGCATGTGTAGTTGTAGTTTTATGTATTGAGTAATTGAGTAGCTGCTATGATAAACCGGATTTACGGAAATTGTTCGAACGGTGCGTTTCCGTTGCTGCGCATGTCATCATAATCATCATCATGTCATTATCATTATCATTATCATTATCATTATTAACATTATCATCTTCATTCGAGTAAGTATTTAAATGCAACGTATCTTTGACACGAAAACTTGTTGACAATGGCCAACATCATCATCATGTTGTTGTTCATGTTGTGCTTACTTTAATGAAGCTGCTTTCCGTCTTGATAAGGTTACCCAAATTGCGCAATTAAACAGTTTGTTGTGATAAAGTCACCAAGTCATCAAGTCAAGAAGTTATTAAGTCATCAAGTCGCCAAGTCATTAAGCACTCGAATCTTCAAGCCACTAAGACATCAAGTCACCAAGACATCAAGTCAACAAGTTAATAAGTCATCAAGTCACCAAGAAATCAAGTCATTAAGTACCTAAGTCAGCAAGTCATCAAGTCAGCACGTCAGCGCAAGACATCAAGTCAGGAAGTTATTAGATCATAAAGTCACCAAATCATCAAGTCACCAAATCATCAAGTCACTGAAACATCAAGTCACCAAGTCATCTAGTTATTAAGCACTCAAATCCTCAAGTCACCAAGACATTAAATCAACAATCAAGTCACCAAGAAATCAATTCAACAATCAAGTCACCAAGAAATCAATTCATCAAGTCATCAGGTCACCAAGTCACCAAGTCATCAATTCACCAAGTCACCAAAAAGTCAAGTTGGCAATTTGTCAGAAGCTTGCCTATAAGCTTGAAAAGTTTCGAAGTTGTTCAGCGAGAGTAATTTTCAGTACGATAGTTTTAAACTAAAAAACATTCGGAATCGGAATTAAAAGCTGTTGTATGAGAAAAATCTTTAAAAAAGTAAAAATATGACTATTTTATTCAAAACCTGGAATACAGAATCGACTCGAAATGAAAAGTTGTCGGAAATGAAAAGAAAGCAGCCTGCTTATTTTTATACTCTTTTTTTAACTTTTTTGAAAAAAAAGGAAAAAAGAGTATATTGGGTTTGTGAAATGTCCGTCCGTCCGTCTGTCTGTCTGTCCGTCTGTCCGTCTGTCCGTCTGTCCGTCTGTATGAACGCAGGTTTTTTCCACAGTTTTGAAGCTAGAGCAACCAAACTTGGTATACATGTTGGTATATACCATAGTAAGACAAAGTGTCAAGATCTCCCCCCCACCCCCACCCCTTCCCCTACAAACCGCAAAAACCTATATCTTCCACAGTTTTATAGCTAGAGTAACCAAATTTGGCACAAGGGCTACTTATCACATCCTTCATTGATCTGGCAAAAAAAAATTCGGCCACGCCCACCCCCGCCCCCACAAATAGGCAAAGTCTGTATCTCCCCCACCCCTTTAGCTAGAATCACCAAATTTTGCAGGTTGAATTCTGTTGCCCTATTTAATAGATTGGATAAAAATATTTTTGCCACGCCCACCCCCGCCCTTGCAATCAAGCAATGTTTGTGTCTTCCAAACCTGTAGAACAGGCCCAACCAAATTTTAATTGATGGCAAAACTTTAAAGATTTGAGCAGAAATTCAATTGCCACGCCCACTGACTCCGCAAAGAGGCGAAAAAAAGAGTATATCGCAGTCGGGTGCATCCGACTGCAACGTTCTTACTTGTTTGGTGTTATATTCTCAAGAGTGGTAAACTATCGATAATAATATCGATTATTTTTCAGTTCCAAGCAAGGTTATCCTTTGAAGTGCGCATAGAACTGTTTTGACTCTTTTTTTTTTTGCCTTTTTTGTAGCGAACTTCCTTGGTGCTTTCTTTAGCCAATTTTTAATACATTTTTTGTTGTTTTTGACCAACATACAAAGGACACATAAATTCCGTTTGGCCACACCTACGTCGTAGTCGCCTCGCCAAACGATGCGTTGGTATTTTGGCTTTTTATGAGTCCCGTTCGACGGCTGTTGACTGCTGCTGGGACTGGACTGCTGCTTTGTCTGCACAGCTATCATCATCATCATCATCATGAAGATCATTAGCAACAGTTTCGTTGTGGCTTTATCAGCTCTCAACATTCTCATATGATCATCATGATATCATAATAATTATTATGGCATTATCATCGTCAAAATTTGCCCTTTGTCTGCACAATGTTTTTTCGTTTTTGTTTTGTTTGGTCGTCTTTTGTGTATTATGCGAAAATGTAATTTTCATAAATCTATGCGAGCAGAGCACACACAGCACAGAAAGAATGAATAAAAAAACATAAATTACGCATACGCACTGTGCAATTTGCAGCACCATCTGGTCAAAGCAGCAGCAGCAGCAGCACCAGCTAAAGCAAAAGTTAATTAATTTGACAAGCGATGCCAGCGCATCATTTAAATGACATAAATAATAAACGCAAGCCGATGGATGCAAAGAGCGGGCAGCAAGGGGCAATATGTCAAAGAATGCGGTCGAGCCTCAGTTTTCAGTCGGCCATGGCACAATGAAGACAACGCCCACGCCCACCCACTTGATTGCCAACACAGCTTTGACTGCTGCTGCTGCTGCAGTGGCTGCATTGCCAAAAAGCTAAACTAAACAAAACAAAATAAAAATTGCAACGAAATTGAAATGATGACAAAACAAAGGCGCTGACGACAGGCATGAGAAAACACGAGAAAAGATCGGCCAACTAGACTTGCCGAGTTACCTATAGAAACAAGTAAGAACGTTGCAGTCGAATGCAAGCGATATTTTTGCTCAAATCTTACAAGTTTTGCCATCAATTTAAGTTTGGTTGGGCCCGTTCTACAGGTTTGGGAGAAACAAACTTTGCCCGATTGCAAGGGCGGGGGTGGGCGTGGCAAAATTATTTTTATCGAATCTATTTAATAGGTCAATAGAATTCAACCTGCAAAATTTGGGGACTTTAGCTAAAGGGGTGTGGGAGATACAGACTTTGCTCATTTTTGGGGGCGGGGGTGGGCAAATTTTTTCAATCAAAGCCCAATAAATAACTTTTTAAGCACTTAAGCATGATCTTGACACTTTGTCTGCCTATGGTATATACCAACATGTATACCAAGTTTGGTTGCTCTAGCTTCAAAGCTGTGGAAAAAAACTGCGTTCAAAAAAATTATAAAAGAGTATAAAAATAAACGTGTTCCAATTCCACACGTTCCGGGCTTTAACAATTTCCAATTCAGTTAAATGAATTTATTAAAATTTATATAGACATTTTTAATTGACATTTTTCTCAAATTTCATCATTTATCCAGTGTTCCCTGTTTCATTTCATTTTGTTCCGAATTGAAATGATGTCGGGCATGAAAGATCACGAGCAGAGATAGGACTCCGTGACTTACCTGCACTTGGGAAAATTTAATTGTACAAAAATGTGTTCCCATTCCACACGTCCCGCGCCTTAACATTTCTTAGTTTAGTTAAATGAATTTATTGAAATATGTATATTTTTTAATTTTTATATTGACAAACAATTTCATAAATTATCAAAAACTCCGTGTTTCATTTCATTTTGTTTTAAATTAAAATTATGACAAAACAAAGACGTAGAAAATCATGAGATGAAATAAGTTGATGGAATATCGACTAAGGACTGTTCCAATTTCACATGTTTCACGCATCAACAGTTTGTTAAAAAATATATATTTTAATTGAACTATCGATTGCTTACACAAGTGGCCACCAATGTTCCACGATTCATTATATTTTGTTCCGATTCCATTCGTTCCACACATTAACAACAGCTGCTAACAGACATTTTAATCAACAAAAGCCACCAATATTCCACGTTTCATTCCATTTTGTTTCTCTTGTGTTGACAGCATGCCAATTGCTCTGTAGGAGAAAGTGTAATATTACTCGCCCACTGATTCTCAATCGGCGTGTCAGCATATTGCCAAGTGTGTTTGCTTAAGCGTCCGCCCCGCTGCAGCATTATAATAAACTTTACAAAATATTATTACTTTTAATAGCTGCTGAAACATTTTCTTTGACATTTTCTGTTTCGTACGACACATCGTCACATTTCATTCAAGTGACAAGCCGAATGACTCGGAGACTGGGTCTGAGATAAAATTGGAACAATGTGCAAATATTGCGCCAGACAAATTAATATATGCATATGTAGTATATATGTATGTATATGGTGGAGGATTAAATAGAAGAGGGGGGAATTGTCTGTGTTCTATTATAAGAAATGTTTAGAATGTCTTTAACACTTTTACTTTAACTTAGACGACGACAAGTGATCTTCAAGCGATAGCCACCTGATTGAAACATTTGGAATCAGAATCTGAATCGGAATCGGAATGATTCTTTTTGCTGACCCACACAGCGGTCGCGGTCACCTTGTCCCGTGTCATTAGTCACTTTGTCAATATATCAAGCCAAGTTGTCAACTTGTCACTTGTTAACACACATTTCATCTGCATCTTGTTGGCAAATATGACTCTTGGCGGAATGGGGGGAGAGAGACTCGGGCGAAACATCGAAATCGTAACTTGGAATCAGCACCTGTCCAATTTTTGGACAATCGTTTAAAATATTTTGTGTACTTTTTAACGCTAATTAGGAGCAACGGTTTGAATAAGCCATGACTCAGCAAACACACTTCACTCAAGTATCTCAAAGTCAAAGTCAAAACAGATCAAAACATATCAGATCAGAGCACCCAAAACATTAAAATATTGAGACATCAGTTGTTCTTATCTAAGATCTGAACAATCAATCAGTTGTTTTATTTTTGCGAGGACAATATTTCACTCCTAGACAATTAAAAGTTCTGTTCTTTTCTGTTTCGTTTCCATTTCCGATTCCAATCTTATTCAATTTTTTGAATTTTGAATAAGTTTTAAAATTGGAAACAATCAAAATTGAAAACGTTTAAGAATGATAAGTTCTCGGCAAATGGGTACAAAGCGGAAAGTTTTTTGGGTTTGATCATGATTATAAATGAACTTTTGATTGATATTTAGCCCATTCTTCCCATATCCAATCCCTTTCATTCCAAATCGTTTTTGATTTTGTGTTCCTGTTTTCCAATTGGTCTTTGTTTTTAAAAATAAGCTCGAATACTTTTCTTGACATTGTATAAAAAGCAAAACTCTTAAAGCCATATTTTCATTGATAATAATATTGATTTCGAATATTTTGATCGACAGATATAGTATAATATAATAATATATACTACTCTGTTATATATACTCTATCAAGTTTGAACAATTTCAAAACCTTGGCTACATCAACTTTGGTTGGTCATCCAGAATCAAATACTATATCTATACTGTAATGTCCAAAATGTTGCCCATTCTACCATATCTTTCAACGGTAGAATACTAAATAATATTTAATGAACAAATTTGTGGCGGCTTCTCACCTTTCTGCAACATCGGCAATTGGCAGCCAAATTAACCACTTTCAGAACATCCCCCAACCCTTACTTCCCCCCGTTGTTGGGTCTTTGCCACAGACAGATAATTGAATAAAAAATTTTGTGTGTAACACTAAGTATTATTATATGTACACTGAATATATATATACATACATATGTATACAGTTGTTATTACTCTCTTAATTATATTTGGGCAACACTTTTGTTGATACCCTGCAACAGCAGTCACATCGAAATGGGGTATACCAAATCACAGTCAACACAATTTGTCACTCAAAAAACTAAAAATCATTTACAAATTTCTGTGATAAGCATAATCAGGTATATATTTGTGTACATCAAAATTGATGTATTCAAGAATATAAATAATATCGTAATATCGAAAGGGTATTTCATGTTCGGTAAGTAACAATTTATATAAAGTTCTTTTATTGTTTAGTATTTATTTTGACCCGTTGTTTGTAGCAATTTTCGAAGAAAAGAAAAGAAAAGACAAACAAAAAAAAATTACATTTTGCACACAAGACGCAAATTGTTAATTGGCCATTCAAACATTTGTATATGCAACATGATATATGTCCATACTATATATATATACACAAATACAAATATATATGTATACACAAATACAAATATATATGTATACACAAATACAAATATATATATGTATACACAAATACAAATATATATGTATACACAAATACAAATATATATGTATACACAAATACAAATATATAAACACAAATAAAAATGCATTATATATTTTGTTTTTGAAATATTTTAAATGCTTTTTTGACAGACAAAGAACAAAAACAAGTAAGAACGTTGCAGTCGAGCTCACCCGACTGCGATATACTCTGTTTTCTGTACGTAAAAATTTTTTTCTCCAATCTATCGAAGAGTTCAAATGGAGTCATACTGCAAAATTTGGGGTTTCTAGCTATAAGGGTGTAGGAGATACAGGTTTAGCTCATTTGCGGAGGTGGAAGTGGGCGTGGCATATTTTTTTTTGGCAGGTCGGTCAAGGGTGTGGTCACTAGTCTTTATGTCAAATTTGGTTACTCTAGCTGTAAAACTGTGGAAGATATAGGTTTTTGCGGTTTGTGGGGGAAGGGGTGGGGGTGGGGGGAGATCTTGACACTTTGTCTGCCTATGGTATATACCAACATGTATACCAAGTTTGGATGCTCTAGCTTCAAAATTGTGGAAAAAACCTGCGTTCATACAGACAGACGGACAGACAGACGGACAGACAGACGGACAGACGGACAGACGGACATTTCACAAACCCAATATACTCTTTTTTTCCATTTTGGAAAACAGAGTATAATGACTTTTGGCTGAGATAGACAGAAAAGAGAGAAAGAGAGGAACACAAAAAGATAGACAGAAGCGAGAAACACACAGAGATCTACAAAGAAGAGGAACAGAGAGAATTGTTTTAATTATATTCTTTTTTTTAATTTTTTTGAAAAAAAAAAAAAGAGTATATTGGGTTTGTGAAATGTACGTCTGTCCGTCCGTCTGTCTGTATGAACGCAGATTTTTTCCACAGTTTTGAAGCTAAAGCAAGCAAATTTGGTATACATGTTGGTATATACCATAGGCAGACAAAGTGTCAAGATTTGTGCTGATTATACTCTGTTTTCCAAAATGGAAAAAAAGAGTATATTGGGTTTGTGAAATGTCCGTCTGTCCGTCTGTCTGTCCGTCTGTCTGTATGAACGCAGGTTTTTTCCACAATTTTGAAGCTAGAGCAACCAAACTTGGTATACATGTTGGTATATACCATAGGCAGACAAAGTGTCAAGATTTCCCCCCCACCCCCACCACTTCCCCCACAAACCGCAAAAATCTATATCTTCTGCAGTTTTGCAGCTAGAGTCACCAAATTTGGCATGAAGACTACTGATGACATCCTCGACCGATCTGTAAAAAAAAAAATGCCACGCCCACTACCGCCCCTGCAAATGAGCAAAATCTGTATCTCCTACACCCTTATAGCTAGAAACCCCAAATTTTGCAGTATGAATACTTTTGATCTCATCGATAGTTTGTAGAAAAAAAAATTTTGACACGCCCACCCCCGCTCCAGTAAACAGAAAACAGAGTATATCTCAGTCGGGTGAGCCTGACTGCAACGTTCTTACTTGTTTTTAATTTACTATTCTCACATAGCTCATTTTAAAAAGTATCTAAATTGTGTGTATTAAAGTATTAAATACTAGATAAAACATCAACTATCTGTCTATTATATCTAAATCAAACTTCAGACCAGGGTTGATCAAAAATCTATCGAACAATCGATTATAAACCACTTTTTTAAAAGGAATAACTTGGGTGTTTATTATGCGATGCGAAATGAAATTTACGCAGTTGATCAACGTTAATAAGAGAAATATCTTTACAATTCTGAAAGCTTTTTTCATTTTAGGTGATTTGTGGGGAGTAATATCCGAAATTTATATACACGACTCCCATTTTCAATGGCTACCAAGAGTTAAAATGCAGTTTAGTTTGTTTTCGTCACTTTACTGGAATTAAGCATTCTTGTTATTTAACTTAATTTCATTGTTTTTGAACATTTTGTCATATTTAAGCAAATTATTGTATTGTTGTTGTCTTGGTGGATTGTTGTTATTGTTGCTGTAGCTGTTGATATTGTTGTTGATGTTGACAATAATATGCAATTGTTTAGCAACAACAAAAACAAAATGCAAACAGTAGCCAACAAACAAATGCAAATAAAGACGAATAACGCTTGAACCAAATAAAAACAATTATAATAATTATTTCGAATTGTTGTTGTTGTTCTTGTTGCTTTTGCATTTGGTTTTTATGGATTTTCGTGCATGCCAAAAAAAATATTTCTTTCTTTCTTTGTTCGCCTCACGAAAATTACATGAAATTTTATACAACACACAGCTATTAACTTATATACACATTGTACAGACAGACTTATGTATATACATGTGTTTATATATAGGTTAGTGTGTGTTTAGCAACATTGTTGGCGTTTTGTACATTGAACAGACACAAGACATGCCACATATACAGCAAAGTTGAGGCAAGCGGCAACACAAGATGAAATCTGCATAAACTATAAAAGAATCTCCCAAAAAGAAGAAATGTAACTGTAAAAATTGTCCTTAAACATAGGTACAGGGAGTTTGGTTGAGTTATCTTAAAAAACAAAAAAAAATTTCATACAAAAATTCATTGTTCAACCGATTGTTCCTATGACAGCTATATGTTATAGATCCGATCTGCCCAATTCAACTATAGGTACTGCCTGCAGTAAGAAGAATCATCTGTGCCAAGTTTCATCACGATAGCTCTAAAACTGAGGGACTAGTTCGCATATAAACAGACGGACAGACGGACAGACGGACAGACGGACAGAGGGACATGTTTTAATTTTCAATCTTAATTTTTTCGATTTTCAACATTTTGCCTACTAATTTCTATCATTTTTATTCTAGCATTTCCTCAATTCTTGCTGAGTATGCTTGACTGCGAAACACCCTGTACTCGCCCAAAATATCTTTAACAAAATGTACAAAAAATTATAAATAAAACAAAAATGAAAATGAGAACAGACGACAAAACATGTACCAAAAAAAAAAAAAATTAGACAAAACGTTAAACAAAAGAGCAGAAACAAAACAAATCTTAAGATATGGAACAAGTAATGATTAAAACACTCTAAACAGCACTTTTAAAAGATAGAGAGAAAGAAAGAGAAAAATAGTAAGAGAGTGAATCAGATTCAGATACAGATTCAGATCTAGGTGAATCGGTTATAAAGAAAAACGGGCAAAAACATTGAACACAAATACAGCAAATACTAAATAGTGTCAACCAGCTGATAATGTTGCCAAGTAATAAGAAAAACTAAGCAATTTGGGGCGTGGCAGTTGCAACTTGTTGGCCAATGTTGTCTGCTGTTGTACTAGTTGTTGTTGTTGTTGTTGCTCACATAAGAAGTCACTCATAATTCGAAACGGTAAACGGTAAATAAAACGGTTGGCAACCAAAGTGGAACAAACGCTAAGCACAACAATAAATAGGCCAATGTGCAAAGATGAAGATGCTAAAGAAAATTTAATAAGTTTTTTTATTTAGCTCAGTAGTTACATAGATTTCTGTTTTAATAACAATTTATTACTTTCCATAAATATATTTAATTATTTCTTCTACTCTACTCTTCAGCACATTGAACAGTTTGCAAAATTGCAAGTTCAAAATATTTGTTCAATAAAAAAATTAAACCTTGGGGGGATTATTACTAAAATATTTGGGTCTGTTGCTATTTTCAATTTCAATCAGTTGAAACTGAAACTATAAGATATTCTCAAAAAGAAACAAGCTGAAATGAAAAGTAATTTGTATATTACAAAATACTAATTGTCAAAACAAAAAAAAAGAAATCACATAATTGATTTCGAGAAAAGGAACTAAAAGAACGTTAGTTTCTGTATTCGGAACTAAAGAAAACATTAGTTAGTTCATTAGATTAGTTCCTTTGTAAAGAAATAAACTAACTGCCGAAGATATATATACCCTTGCAGAAAAGATTTGCACAAGAAAACTTATTTTTCAACTGATTGTTAATATGGTAGCGATAAGATATAGTGATCCGATTTTGATAAAATTTAATAAAAATGTGTAGAACGTGCATTAATTCAGATATAATGAGTTTGGTTGAGATATTTTGAAAAACACAAAAGTTTTTCATCGATTTTTCACATTTCTTGATAAAAATTAGAATACCCTCGGCAAGGGTATAAAAAGTTATTCGTTCCGGAAAGGAACGATTGGGTTTTTCGCAATCCTAGCAACAAAATGTTGGACCTATTTTTATTAGATATATTTACAGTTAGTTTAAATTTTCAATTAATGTAAAATTTTCAGTTGAATTTTTATATTCTTGTAATTTTAAGTTCTTTATAATCGTTTCATATTGTGTCGAATGTTTTTAGTTCAAAATAAATAAATAAATTCTTTTATCTGGAAAGAAACTAAAAAAAAGTGATTAGTTCCGAAAAGAAACTCAAGAAACGAAGAGATCTTTAGTCCGAAAAAAGGAAACGATAAGTTTCTTTATCCTTAAAGAAACAAAATAAACTTAAAGAAATATTAGTTAGGAACTAGAATGCCCAACTCGAATATAAACTGTAATTTTGACTGAGACTGCGATTGAGATTGGAATTGAAACTTGGAATGTTGCTGTTGTCATTAAAATTTGCTGTTGCTGTTGCCAAGTTATTTGGCATTAATTAAATTTTAATTTATTTACATATTTATTTTATTACACACACTTTGTTTTTTTTTTTGTCATTTGATTTTGGTTTTGTCTGAGATCTCTCAGTTTGAAGATTGGAGATCTGAGAAACTGGTTGCTGCTCAACTGAGCTCTCTCTCAGTCAACTCTCAGCTGAGAGAGATTCACTGAGATCGACAGAGCTACACTCGATTCAGCGTTGGAAACTTAAAATGCAGGCCGTTTTGGTTTTTTTTTTTTGACATTTAATTTATGCAACATTTTTCAACAAAAATCGAAATGAAACCAAAACGAAAACTTTTGTTGTTGTTGTGGTTGTTTTGCTACGCGATTGGCGGCCGCTTGGCATGACAATCAATCGTTTGGCTGATCGACTGCCCCTCCACACCCACCTTCCTCCCTCTTCGCAGGTTGCCTCTTTTCAGCCAATCGACACGAACTGAGTTTCGCATTGAAACATTTTTTTTGGTTTTAATTCGCTTTTCTCTGCTGCCTTTTTGAAGGCTTCTCGTACTGTGGCTGAGTTATAATGAGAAAGTTTTGGGTTACCTTTAAAATTCATACAACGGGGCGACAAAGTCGACAAAGCCATCTAAAGGTCAAGTTTGAATTGGAATGCATAGCTGAAGGAAGGCTAAAAAACACACACACAAAAAGAGTGTGAAGAGTTGGGATAAAAGAGCTGGGGTAGAAGACTAGGGGTAGAAGAGCTGGGGTAGAAGAGAAGGGGTAGAAGAGTTGGGGTGGAAGAAAAGGGAGCTGCACAATTTGTTGGGTGTTTTCTTTTTTGAATAGATAAATAGACTTTGTTTTTTGGCAGTAAAAAGTTAATGAGTCAACTTAATGTTGCAATTTTAACTAATAATCGATTTATCGATATGTATTTATCGATATGCATTTATCTATATATAGTGATATATATGTTTATCGATAGACAGTTATCTATAGACCGTTATCCATGGAGAGTTATCGATAGACAGTTATCGAATGACATTCATCTATTATTTACTAATTGAAACTAAACTGTAAATCTGTTACACAATTTTTTAACTTTTTGACAACTTTTCTTTTTATTTATATAAATTTTTATTTATATATATTTTTATTATTTTTTTATTTCCATATATTTTTCTATTCTATTTATATATATTTTTATTTTTATTATTTATATATATTATTGCCTATATACATATTTCTACATATATTTAATTATTATTTTTGTTTATATTTATTTTTATTTATCTATCATTATTTTAATTGTTCTACAGTTGAAAAAATACTTTAAATAGTGAAGAAAAACTAAATTAAAATCGAAGCGCTATTAAGACTCAATTTCTATAATAAACTGTTGCCAGCTAAAGCTAATTTGAGATCTTAACAGTTGAAGAACAACTTTTGCGCCACTTTTGCCAGCCCTGACATTGAACCCAATTGAACTGTATACATATATATTTATATATATATATATATATATATATATATATATACATACATGTATTTAATTCAAATATTTATATATAAATATCACATTTAATCGCATGCTTATAACTTACAAACTAAGCGTTCTGTCAACTTACCAATAAACCAGTTTCCACAAATGGTATTAAAATGATCTTGGAACCGTCCATTAAATTGTGATCTCTCAGCGTTCCATCTTGTAGTTCTCTGTAAGAGATAGAAAGAGCGAGAGATTAGTAAGTTTGTTAAACATATTAATAAGCTGAAAATCAGCTTCATAGCTGAGCATACACCATTGTAATTTATAGATAAATTTAATAACTACAAAACGATGTAAATAAATATCAAAGCAATTGTCTATTAAATCCGTATCAGAGAAACTATTAAAAGTTATATATTGCAAGGTATCCACGCGTTCAGCATTTCCGCAGATAAAAATAAAAAAAAAAACTAACACTTAAAAAAAAAAGCCAAAAATAAATCAAGTTAACTGAAATTCGATGCAGTCATCAACAAAAGGCGCACACCATTCATTTTTCTGCTACTTTTAAATAACAAATACAATAACAAAAACAGCAATTCACAAGAACAGCAGCAAACAAACAACAAACACTTTTAGTGTACATTGTACAGTCATTGAACAACATCATTGCCTTATACTTTATATTCAAACACATAAACATTTTTGAGTGCGTACATACATATATAACAGTTTGAATGGGTTATGGATAATACTTTTAATTAAATTTGATATTTGTTTGTTAATTATAACAACACAAAAAGAAAAGAGAATTGTTCTCTTGCCGATTTTGAAAGGTGTTCTGAACTCATCGTTCTTCGCTGATTTGCCTTGTCAGCACTTTCTGCAGGCATAATACAATTTTTTGGGGAGACATTTTGTTACCCTTCCTAACTCAACGTTTCTTTAGTTCCTTTCCAGACAAAAGAACTAATAGTTTATTTAGTTCCTTTCGTAATAAAATAAGTAATCTTTTCTTTCCGGATAAAAGCACTCGTCGTTTCTTTGGCTCATTTCCAAAAAAAAAAAAGTAATCGTTTATTTAGTTTCTTTCTTAATACGGGAACTAATCGTTTTAACTTTCTTTAGTTCCTTTTCTTTAGTTCCTTTTCTTTAGTTCCCCTTCTTTAGTTCATTTTCTTTAGTTCCTTTTCTTTAGTTCCTTTTCTTAAGTTCCTTTTCTTTGGTTCCTTTTCTTTAGTTCCTTTTCTTTAGCTCCTTTGCAAATTAATTGAAACTTCTGAGCTAAAAACGGGGATAAAAAGGAACTTAACGAACTAAAGGAAATACAAGCGAAGATATAGTTCAATCAAGAACCAACTAGCTGAGATCGAATTAATCCAACTTGTCAAGTTTTCATTTAAGGGCATACCGTAAATGAGGGTATTTCATTTTTCAGTTTGATTTTGCTTTTTGGTGTTTGTTGCACTTTTTACTTTTGAAGAAAAACGTTAAGTTACAAAAAAAAAAAAAGACAGTACAAAGAAAAAGAAGACAGAAAAAAGAAAAGGCAGCAGCTAAAAGAAACAATAACAAAAAGAAAAAGAACAAGTAAGAATACTCTAGTCGAGTGTGCCCGACTACGAGACTCCCTGCTCCCAACTTGCATTTCAAGCAGTTCAGCGGCAACACAAGCAAGCAGCGTACTCAACTTGCACAGTGCATGTCAAACTGTTGTTTCTGCCTGCTGAGACAGGGGAAATAAGTTCTTCCATAACTTTGGTGCTATTTATCCGATCGTGTTGAAATTTACACATCCGAAAGACATTGATTAAACATACATGTGTACCATAAATTAATTTATCTTTAAACCTGTGGCCGTGGGAGGCTTTTGCGATTTGCGGGGGTGCGAGGGGATGCATCCGAAATTTTAATTAATTTGATCTGCGTATGGTATACAGGAACCTTCATGCCAAGTTTGGTAACTCTAGCTCTTGTAGTCTCTGAGATCTGTGTGTTCATACGGACAGACGGACAGACAGACGGACAGACAGACGGACATGGCTAGTTCGTCTCGGCTGTTGATCCTGATCAAGAATATATAGTTTATATAGTCGCAAATGCCTCCTTCTGTCTGTTACACACATTTGCAGTACTTTATAACACCCTTTTTCCCATTTTTAATGGGAACAGGGAGTAAAAAGAAAAAGAAGAATAACAATCAAAATGTGCACGCGCATAAAAATCAATGTTTTTTTTATTTCTTTTTTTTTGTCACATCAACAAAAGGAAAACGAAGTTGTATTCATTCTTATGTTATATACTTATCCCTGTATAAATGTAAAAATACATATAGAAGACAATGACTTCGATTTGCATTAAAGTTGCAAAGGTGGAAAGAATGAGAGAGAGAGGGAGAAATAAAGAGCGAGAAAAGGAGCTGCAATTCTTGATTTTTTGGTTTTTTAAATATTATTTGTTTATTTGGTGATATATATATGATTTTCATAATTATCGATCAACAAAAATCGATTATATCTTTCTCATGACTTTTCAGGTGTTGTAAATATTCGTTTGTTATTAACTCATTCAATTTTTACTATCGAATTTTTTTTCTATTGCATTGAAATCGATAAAAATCGATATTTTTTTACTATTCAATTTGAGGAAAACGAAAACCTTACAATTTTGATATGGCATATTATTATGTTAGCTAATTTGACAATTTCATGAATTATATAGTGTTTATAAAAACTATAAAGAATAACTCAAAAAATAACTCAAAAAATAACTCAAACTTTGCTGATCTTTTGCGAATACAAACTGTAAAACGACGACAGCAAAACAATGGATGGGGCGAGTGTAAAAATAATTGGCAATTTATAAGCGCAATAAATAAAAAGAAAAAAATAATAAGAAATTAAAAGTTCAAGCACTTTACAGGTTTAGTTCAGAACCTATTCCCCTTGCCCTGCCCTCGCAATCGTTTAAGACAGCGGCAAGGGGCAGGGGGCAGTTTCGGTTTCTTATTGTTGTTGGGAACGGGCCAAATGATTTCCATATTCAGTGTTTTGTTTTTGGTTTACAATTTTGTTTTTGTACTGCGAATTGCGAGGAACAAAAAGTCAAAAGTTAAACGTTGTTGACACTTTTCAGTTTAATTAAATTTAAAATTGTTGTACTGCATTGTGCAGGTGTTAATTGCAACAACAACAACAACAACAAGAACAACTGTTGCTTATATATTTTATGTTGACTTAACAAATGTATAAGCCCAAAAAAAAACAAAACAACAAAAAAAGCAAGAAAGAGTATTGCCAGCAATAAAGAATTGTACATACAAATTGTTGCTACACTTAACAATAATAAAAAAAATGTACAAAAAAAGAAAGACAGTATACAATACAAATACAACATTGCACCACGGTCAATGACAGTTGACTACAGTACTAGGGTGCCGTAGCATTCAGCTTTTGTCTAAGCTCTTAAATATGTGCAGCTAATTTAATGAAGTTTGGCAACATTGAATAGATTAGGCAATACGCTTGCTTAAAGTAATAAAACTTGTTTTTTAATGATATCATAAAAAAAAAAAAAAAATGCATAATTAATGGCATCGGAATCAGATTTATCTTCTCCCAGCATGGCTATAACTAACGCATAAGAATATTAAATAATATTTTTCTTCGAAAATGTTGTTTTTAAAGAAAACGCGACGAAATAAGACAATTTTGAGTTTTGGCCATATTAAAGCACGTTTACAAAATTTCATTGAAATCGGATTAGTATATCTTAAGGCTGCCATAGGAACGGTCGCTCGGAAAAGTTGTTTTTTCAAGATAGCTCGAGCAAACTTGACAATTCTAAGTTTTAAGAATTATCTAAATATCGCTTAAAAAATTAGTTTTTGTTCGAAACAACTTTTTTGTTTCTCAAGCTTTCTTAACCAAGTTTTGCAATTCTTCGTTTTAGTATGTTCTTGTCATGCCGAACAAATGTTATCAAAATCAGGCGTCCACATATAGAAACAATTGATCGAAAAATAAGTTTTCATATATATAACTTTTTTGGGGCCTCATTTCCTCATAAATATTGAGGTCTTGTTTCATAAGGAAATAAGAAGAAATTAAATAAGACCCTTAAACATATTTCAACGCAGTGGATGCCTTAAAGCATATTTGAAATTGGGGTATTATTTCATTATGAAGTTACACCCAAAATTTGGGGTATTTTTTCAGATTCTCTTTTGGGGCCTTATTTTATTGGAGCCTTATTTCCTGCAGACTATATTCTCATCAATTCTCATTGGAATTAACCTTTACTTTTTCAAAAAATTATATGTTATTCCAACTTTAACTCGTCTTTTAACTACACATTAACACAAAGTACAGTTGGGGCATATTCAATTGCAGGGCGACTGACTAACTATGAATGAAAGTACATAGATATAGAAGTACATACATATATGTATGTACTTACATACATAAGTACTCTAATCAATTTCAATCAATATATAATGAATGACAATGCATTTGTTATGGCTAGCAACGAGACGCAGCCATAACAAGTTGGAAGTTCCAACTCTTTCTTATAAATTGCAATAAAAAAATTGAGAGGTAATCGAAAAAAGTTAAACCTTTTTGAAATAAAAAAACTTAAACTTTTCAAAACAATTAAAATTGTCGCATAGAAAACAAGATATTGCTTAATTGTTGGCCAAAAAAAAAAAGTACATATCGATTTATGACAATGCGGCATGGTAGGGCTTGGCTACAGCAAAAAGGGCAGGCAGTGGGAAAGGGGAAGCGGCAGGGGCAGGAAACTGGCAAGCCGAAACAAAGAGGCAAAACAAAAGCTGCAGCAGCATCAGCGAAGCGTCGCAACATAAATTACTTAACGTTATGCTTGGACCAGACGACAAATGGAAGGGGTTGCTAAAGGGGACGGGGTACAGCGCGTGTGGCACGCAGACAACACCAACAAACACACACATACACACACAAAGTAAAAGCAGCGCAGCCAACATCGACGTCGAAGTCACTTTGATTGCATCAGTTAACGCAGGCAGTGCCCATGCTGCTTATGCTGCGGCGAAAGAGAAAGAGAGACAAAGAGAGCGAGAGCGAGAGAGAGCGAGTTGCGGCGAATTGACGTCGATGCGGTAACCCAGGCAACAACAACAACAATAACAGGCGAATGTACAAAACGTTAAATGACTGCATGCATGATTGATGAATTGATAAGATTTGGGTTGGTAAGCAGCGCTGCCGCTGTTGCTGTTGTTGTTGCTGCTGTTGTTGCTGTTGGGCATGAAAAAGCCAAAGCGTATTTAGGTCAGCAAGAGGCGTGGCTGTTGCGGCAAACATTGCACGCACACACGCCACACTAAACGAAGTCAACGCACACACACACATACAAACATAAATACATGCACACATACATGCATACATGCATACATACATACAAACATACATATACATAGAAGTATATGTATATGCATAAACGCACATATTCACCACACACGAAACAAGCATTAATTTTCATTCATTGCCTCGCTGCTTACGTAAATTGCTAGCGGCAACAATATGCGGCATGTTGCACAATCCAAATATGTTGCATATGTACATACACATACATACGTATGTATGTATTTTCATTCATTGCCTAGCCGGCAAAGTGCGAAAGAGATGCATAGCTCAAGAGGTGAAAAACACAAAAACATAATAGTCACGCTACGTAACGCATAACGTAATAATTAAAGCAAGCTGACGCTGCCCTGGCATATCAACAACAACAACAACAAAAAAAACACACACACACATATATATATATGTATATATACAAAAGCAGCAGGTGCCAAAACTCACCACACACACGAGACTCGAAAAGGCAGCCTCAACTAAACGAAGCAGCGCCGAGACGACGACGACGCTAGCGAGAGCAGCGGCAGCGGCGGCAGCGGCAGCAGCAGAGTGAGAGCGAGCAGCAGCCAAAAAATGCAGACTTAAAGTTATTAAAGCTTTAACAGAGCTTTAAGAAAATGTTGCACGCAGCACGTTTTATATATATGTAGCTGGAAGGTGTGTGTGCGCGTGTGTGAGGTGTGGCGACTCTCGAGTGTCTATATGTATGTGCACATAACTGCGTGTGTGTGTGTACTTTTGCTTTGTCTGCGGGGGTGTCTGCGTGTCTGCTTGCTTGAGCGTGAGCGTGGCGTTTCGTCGCTGCCTTTACGCAATAGGCAGACGATGCTGACGCTTAACGCTAACGCTGACGCAAACGCTAACGCCTAACGACGAAGGCCAAAGCGAGGGCCCAGGCATTTCTGACGTCCAGACAGACATACCTGGGCCCCTCCCCCTCTTTAACTCCCCACAACCATAATGAAATGGAAAATGATTTCTGCTCATCAGTTGCTCTGTAACTGTAAAACAGTCAGCTGCCCTCTAACTGTTAAACAGTCAGCTACTCTCAAACTGTAAAACAGTCTCAGCTGCACATTGTACGCTGCCCAAGTAGCTCTCAAACTGTAAATACCGCATGTACACATTTGTGGTTATGTTAAGTGTAAGCAACAATTTAATCTTATATTACTGTTTTCTCTCTCTCTTTCTGTATCTTTCTTTTTCGCTCTTCTACTACGTTTAAAATATTTGATAAATTCTATACTACGTAATGTTGAAAATTTTCCTAAAAAAACACTGAAACTAGGTTTTGTTTTTATAATTTGTTTTTTAATAGGAATTTTTCCTTTTTTTATGGGAAACGGCAAGTTTTTACTGTTATTAGCTACTTTTTGTTTGTTTTCAATAAAATAAGTCTAATTAAAGTTGGTTTCAAAATACGGCATTTAACATTTTTGCAGCCAAGTGAAATTCGAACCCAAGCAACATCAAATTCCACAACCTTGCAAAACACACAAATACAACTAAGCACATGGACATAAAAAGGGAATTTGATTGTTGTGCATGCTGCGTAAATAAACGTGTTTACTGCGCCATGTCCTGCCCAGGATAGAGTAGACCTCTGTGTGTGCTCTGCTTTGCTCTGTTCGCTCCGCAGGATAGGATAGGACAGCACAGGACACGCACATGAGGACACAGGACAAAAGGACTATGCGGAGAGTCGGTGCATAAGAAGGATATAAGCAATTGAGGCGTATGAGAAATCAGCACCAGCAGCTAAAAAAGGAAAACTCTTGCACATACACACACACACATACATACATAACACACACACACACACACACAGCATTGAAAGGCTGCCAAGTGAGAAAATTCCACCACCAGTCGAAACGCATTAAGGAAGCAACCACCAAAGGCCTGCCATGTTGCCACATCTTTCCATGTGGCTCGATGCTGGCTCCGGCTTCATCTCTGTCGCTAACTCTGTTTCTGGCTCTGTTTCTGTTTCTGCCTCTGTTTCTGGCGTCACAAAAACCGGAAAAATAGCGCAGCGCAACAACTCACGTGGCAGAATTGCGCAAAACATTAAAAACAACAAAAATATATTGAAGAAACCAGCGACGTCTTAATGTCTGCCACTGATGGTTTGGCTTAAAAGAGGGGGGTGAGGGGGGGACAAGTGTGAACTTTCTTAGCCAAAAGTGGGTAGTTGGGCTGTTGTCTCAACTGGCAAACCAAGGGCAACTGTACATACAACTTGTAACCCCCGCCCCACCCAAAAATCTAACTAAAGTACAACATATGTATAGTTTGCATTTAAACGATGACATTTGCCTCATGACAGTTTTTGTGGCAAGCTCCGAAGAAACAACAAGTAAGAACGTTGCAGTCGGGCTCTCCGGACTGCGATATACTCTGGTAAAGTATGGTAAAGTAAAGGTAAAGTGAGTTTGGTTGAGTTATCTTGAAAAACAAAAAAAAGTTTTTCATGCAAAAACTTGTTTTTTAACCGATCGTTCCTATGGCAGCTATATATTTTAGTGGTCCTATCTGGCCGATTCTACCACTTTGTCTGCCTATGGTATATATCAACATGTATACCAAGTTTGGTAGCTCTAGCTCTAAAACTGTGGAAAAAACTGCGTTCATACAGACGGACAGTCAGACGGACATTTCACAAACACAATATACTCTTTTTCTCCATTTTGGAAAACAGAGAAGAAATTATTGGTGAAAATAGGTTTTTTTTCTGTGTTTTCCCCAATTATAGCAACAAATATTGAAACAATCATTTTTAGTTTGTTTTCTCAGTTTTCTATTATAATTTTGTACATTTAATTCTTAATCGTTAATCATAAATCTTTTCAATCATTTTAAATTTTAATACTTTTAAATAAATAAATATCCCTAGGTATCAGCTTTATTTGAACGCTTGCAAAAACTTAACATATTATGAAATACAGTTTAGTTATACAGTTAAGTTTCATGGTATTCTTTGGGTAGTTTATAGGGTTGCAACATTAATTATCAGCATTAATCGATTTAATCAATTTTTTTGAGTGCTCAAAATCGTTTCCCTTTTTGTTTTGCTACGCGATTATAATCGATAGTTATTGAGCGATATTTTTCATGTTTATCTTATTGTTAAATCGATTATAATTTATAATTATTTATCGATACTTTGCATATGTAACTAATTTGATCAATTTTAAAAACAGTGATTATTTCGATAAATGCTGGTCAATTAAATCATGTTTTGTTTTTCATAAAACTGTTGAAAAATCAACATTTTATATATCAGTTTTTGTTTACTTTGCATAAAAAAAAGCAACAAAAAACCGATTAAACTGTTTTTTTCTATGCAATTAATTAAAACAATCGTTTATTTCATGATTGCTTAAATCTTTAGTAGCTTAACAAAATTTAGATATTATCGCAAAGACCATTCGAAGACCATCCTAAAAAGTTAGTGATTCTCTTTTCTTAATGATACTTTACATTTCCAAGTTGACTAACAAAGTTTAGATACCATCTCTAAGATAGTAGTTACTTTACTCGTATTGCCAAGATCTTTTTCTGCCTCTTTCGTCTTTCGCCACGCGATAATGATTGCATAATATGCCATTTGAAATTTGATTTTCTGCTTGTGTTTCAGGGGCAGCAGTGGTTGGAGGAAGGGAGGGAGTTAAGTTCGATTTGTGATACCATTCCATACCTTCTTAAAAAGCAGAACAAACACAACAAAAACAACAACATGTATACGGAAGTGTCAAGCGCATAGTTGAAATTTGTTTTCTAATCAGGGTTTTCGATATCACACATAAAAGAAAAACATGCTACACCAACAAAGACAATGAAATCTGGTTTGATTTTTGTTTTGTTGGCTAATTGAATTTTATAAACATACATATATACATACATATATATAGATTTGCTTTTGTCTTTATTTTCTTTTCACATTAGTTTTCAACTTTGTTTTTCTTCTTCTGATTAGACAAAAGCGTGCTGCAATGTTAAGAGAAAATTGAATTTGAATTGAGCGAACTGAAAAGCCAATTTGCAGATTTGTGAAAACACTCAAAATATAATCTAGATTTAAAACGTAAGTTTGTTATTTTATTCAACAATTAAGTTGATTTAAATAGAAATGTATTTTAAATTATTCTATATAGTTAAAAAACTAATAGCTTCGTTTTAATAGCAAGCGATAAATTATCTAGGGTATACAGAAACTGCATTTTGATTGACAGTTTTATGAGAGACAGCTCGTAGAATGCAAATATTTGCGATAAGCATTTTCCACCACATTTTCCACACTTTCTACGATTATTCGCTATACAGTTACCAATTTAGAGTGGGAGGGTGGGATCTAGGGGTGCTTTCATTATATTAGAGATAAGATAATAAGTATAGTGCGTGTTTTTTTAACGAGTTTATTAACAATTAATAATTCAGCCTATCGATAGTATAGATACCACAATATCGATATGTTCTAGAGATACCAACAGTGGTGTTCCCCAACAAAACTATCGATTATTGATAGGTAGCTATCGATACACCGTTATTATGCAGTCAAATGAATTTAAGCTTGTTTTTTTCGGGAAACGTGGGTTTGCTCAATTTTGGGATAATTTTAGGAAAAGAAGAAATAATATTAAATTTCTTATCCATATTAATATCAATATTGTACTATATCAACAAAATACAAGTAAGAACGTTGCGATATACTCATTTTTCGCCTCTTTGCGGAGTCAGAAGTGGGCGTGGCAATTATATTTTTGCTCAAATCTTTCAGGTTCTACAGGTTTGGGAGAAAAAAAACATTGCTTGATTGCAAGGGCGGGCGTGGCAAAAATATATTTATCAAGTCTATTTCATATGGCAATAGAATTTAACCTGCATTGGTGACTCTAGCTAAAGGGGTGTGGGAGATACGCTTATTTGTGGGGGCGGGGGTGGGCGTGGTCAAATTTTTTTTAGTCAGATCAATCGAGGAAGTGATTAGTAGCCCTTTTGCTAAATTTGGTTACTCTAGCTATAAAACTGTGGAAGATATAGGTTTTTGCGGTTTGTGGGGGAAGGGGTGGGGGTGGGGGGGGTCGATCTTGACACTTTGTCTGCCTATGGTATACACCAACATGTGTACCAAGTTTAGTTGCTCTAGCTCTGAAACTGTGGCAAAAAACTGCCTTCATACGGACGGACGGACTGCTTTAAAATGAGCTAATTTCAAGCATGATTACCGCTGCATACACACACAAGAGCACACATACACACACATACACACACACACATACACACACACATATACACACAGGAAAGGCCAAAGCCAAAGCCAAAAAAAAATAAAAGAAAAAAACATAATGCAACCCACGAGACGCCATTTGCCAACGAATTCTCATTATCGTCAGCAGCATCATATTCGCACTCGTTTCGTGGACTGCTGCTGCTTCTTCTTATTTTTCTTCTTCTGCTGCTGCTGCTGCTACTTCCACCCAAGCAGAGTGCAACCGCTGCCAAACTGTGCGAGAGCAAGTTCTAGTCTCAGTTGAAGTCTCAGTCTTGGTTTTTTTTTCAAACTCTGAAACTCTCGATTTGAGAGCCTAAAACGGTAAACGTTTTCAGCCGTTTTAATGAATGGTGGGTGGGTATTTGGGTGGGTAGTGGGTTCTTTGGCTAGGCAAGGCTTTTCAAGCTTTTCCAATGGGGTTGCTCTTGCAACAGCCGCAACAACAACAACAACAGCAGCACTTAGCACAACAACAACCACCCGCTGATTTTCGCTCTTCATGACTTCTTTCATTAATATTCAGCTCAAAAAAAAAGCTGCTGGCGCTAACTTTATACATATGGTCAACTTTAGCATTTCTTTCTGATGTCATAATTCTAATACATATTCAAGTTATACACTACAGTTCAATTGAAACTAATATTTTATGTATTTAAGTCTAAGGTTTTCTCTTCTGAAGCTTTTTTACCCATAATTTTCGTTATAATTTCTAGGTAAAAGTTATCTGTGCAAATAATCTGTCAGTCCGATAAGAAAACTATAACTTTATCGTTGGGAAAACTATATCGTTACTTCAACACCCTTGACTAAGTTAGCCGAATTCTTGTTGTAGTGCTGGAAAACTAAATGGTTTTTCTTCCTAGTGTGACCAGATTGTGTAAATAATCTGTCAGTCCGATAAAAACTCGATGAGAAAACCAACTATATCGTTCGGAAAACTATATCGTTACGTTAACAGCGGAGCGTTAGCTACACCCTTAACGAAAAAAGCTACATTTTGATGAACAAGCTGAACATAAAAAAAAAATATAAACTAATTCGTTGCTTCAGTTAATTGTGTAGTTCAAAAGGGAAAAGGAAGTCAATACAACTGTGTTGGCTGGGGGTGTTGGGTAGCGGGTGTTGGGTGGTATATGGTTTATAGTACAGGCAGAGCAAAATTTGAGCTGCTGGCTAAAAAGGGATGGCCAAGTGCAATTTGAGAGCTTGTCCAAGTCCAAACTACCTGACCAGCCAACGTAACAAAATGAGCAGAGCAGCAGCAGAGCAGCAGCAGCAACCACCATGCAAAAGCTCGTAAAAGGGTTGCATGGAAAATCGATGTAAAACTGGGCATATATATATATGTACATATATAAAAGCAGGTAAGGGGTTGTGGTTAAGGAAACAGCTGAAAAAGCAACAACCAAAGCAGCATAGCTAAGCCTCACACGCCTCACACACACACAACCACCACCCCCTCCCCGTAGTCCACAATCTTTTGTTTGGCTAGCATCCACAACAAAGACAAATTAAACATAGAAATCAACGGGCTGAGGGCAGCAGGCAGCGGGCAGCACCAGCAGCAGCCAAGCAGCAACAAACAACAATGAGAAATCACAGCAAGCAACTAAAAATAGCAAAAACACCTCCGACACCGCCACCCACTGCCACTGTCCACTGCCTCACAGCCACCCACTCGCTGCCCATACCCTCGCAGTCGTCCATCAAATAGCGCAAAATAAAAACAAGTAAGAACGTTGCAGTCGGATGGACCCGACTGCGATATACTCTTTTTTTCGTCTCTTTGCGGAGTCAGAAGTGGCAATTTTATTTTTGCTCAAATCATTCAAGTTTTGCCATCAATTTAAGTTTGGTTGGGCCCGTTCTACAAGTTTGGGAGAAACAAACTTTGGTCGATTGCAAGGGCGGAGGTGGGCGTGGCAAAATTATTTTTATCCAATCCATTTAATAAGGCAACAGAATTCAACCTGCAAAATTTGGTGATTTTAGCTAAAGGGGTGTGGGAGATACAGACTTTGCTCATTTGTGGGGGCGGAGGTGGGCGTGGCCAAATTTTTTTTTACCATATCGATCAAGGAAGTGATTAGTAGCCCTTGTGCAAAATTTGGTTACTCTAGCTCTAAAACTGTGGAAGATATAGTTTTTTGCGGTTTGAGGGGGAAGGGGTGGGGGTGGGGGGGAGATCTTGACGATTTGTCTGCCTATGGTATATACCAACATGTATACCAAGTTTGGTTGCTCTATCTTCAAAACTGTGGAAAAAACCTGCGTTCATACAGACGGACAGACAGACGGACAGACGGACGGACGGACGGACATTTCACAAACCCAATATACGCTTTTTTCCTTTTTTTTCAAAAAAGTTAAAAAAAAGAGTATAACAACAGCCAAGCATTAGCAGCGACAGCAGCAGCAGCAGCGACAGCAGCGACAGCGACTGCTTCTCATTTCGAGCTATTGATTGAGCGACGCTGGCAGCGACGTCGCTGTCGCTATAATTAACAAATTGACAGGCAGCCAAAGTCGCTGTCGCAGTCGCCATCGCAGTCGCTGTCGCAACCACTGTCGCAAACGCTGCAGCAGCACAGCATCCGGAAGGCGTTTTGCGAAAGGGCAAATATTAAAATGCAAATATACAGCAACTGCAGAGGCGCTGGCAGCGACGTCGCGTCGCGTCGCAGCAAAGCAGTAATTTGTGCGCGCGCACAAACACACACACACTTATAAAGACGCAAAGCTTCGTCATAGAGAGAGCGCAGCAAGACCGAAGAAGCAAGAGAGCGCTAAAGAGAGAGTGCAGTGCGAGCGATATTCTCTCTCTCACACAATTGCCGGCCGGCCTGACAAGATCACAACATGTTGCGCGCAGTGGGTGGCTGGGTGGCTGGTGCGGAGTTGTGCTGTAGTGTAGTGTAGTGTGGTGTGTAGGTGGAGCAAGTGAAGCGTGTGGGCCTGGACATGGCAAAAGACAAGCTGCGCTGCTTTCCTCTGCTCTGCATTGCGCTGCATTGCTTTGAGCTGCGATACGCTGCTCTCCTCTCCTCTCCTCTGCTCTGCTAGCAATGACGTTATTGATGCCGTAAGTTTATTTTTTTGTTTGCATTGAAAGTAAATGCGTCGAAGGCGTTTGACGTTCCGTGTTGGCGTCGACTGCGACTGCGACTTGTAGCGCAGCTCATTTAATTAAGCAAAAAAAAAATAGAAAACAAGTTAGAATTTTAGTTAGTTAGTTAGAATTATTGAAGATAGTTAGCGACTAGAATATACCCTGCAACTTACATTTGCCTTTACTCTCTTAAAAAAAATTAAAAAAATTTTTAGCATGTGTCTATTAAAGTTGATACATAATTTCTTTTTAATTTTTAATTTATTTATTTAATTTACTTTATTTTTTTATTTTTAATTATTTTTTTTTTCATTTTTATTTTTAGTTTTTTCTTTTTATTTTTAATTTTTTTTTCTTGTTTTTTAATTTTTTTTAATTTTATTTTTTTTTTTAATTTTAATTTTTTTCTTTTTAATTTTTACTTTTAATTTTATTTCTATTATTTTAATGTTAAGTTAATTTTAATTATATTTATAATTTTAATTTCAACTATTGTAAATTTAAAATGTTTTCGTCAGTTTTGCTCAGTGTGTCAGTTTAAGTCCTATAGAAAAACTGACACTTATGTGGACAACCTCCCTGCCATACCCTGTAAAATTGTTGAATGAACACCCACGCTCAAAAACAACAAGTTAGGAAAAATAACTAAATATATTTAGAAATGATATGAATGCAAATGTCAATTGAAAGAACGACTGAATGAATGAATGAGTTAATGAATATATAAATGAATGAATGTGTTGTATGTGAGTGCTCAGCATTCAAATATGTTGCTTTTACTATTTTCTTGCAATTTCAAATAGAGTTGGGCATTCTAGTTTCTTTTCCGATAAAAGAACTCATCTTATATATATTAATAATTCTATAAATAAAAAAAACAACTCTGAATATTAACAACACCTTTTGCAAGGCCATAAAAATTGTGTCCACAAACATCTCATTGTTGCCAAAAAAAAAAAAAAAAAAAAAAAAAAGAGATTAAAAATAAAACAAATTAAAGACAAAAAATTGTTGTGTGTTTATCAACAGTTGTTGTAATCAGCGCAAATATTTGTATGCATATGAGGAAAGAGAATTAGTGAAAGAGGGGGGAAAAGGGGGAAGAAACAAGAGCTTAACAGCTATTTGGTGCATTGACACCTTCTGACACAACCACCGCACGCAGAAGCATGTTCATAGGCTCTACAAAAGTTAGCTTTTTTTTAAATAATAATATCCGACTTTTTAAAGTGTAGTTTTCGTAATACAAAAATATATAACATTAAAATAAAAATGTTATTTTAAGTTTTAAGAGGTTCTCGGAAACGTTGAAGATTCAGCAAAAAAACATACGTTTACAACATGTAGGTTTTTATCAAAAAACATCTTGAACCCGCCGCCAACTTTTAAAATTGTAAAAATCGTTGACAAAATGTTTGAATTATGAAATATGGGCAATTCTGTAGTGACAAAACGTGACATGTACGACAAATTTAAAAAAAAAATGTTCTTATTTGCAAAGTATTTAAGTAGCATAAAAATCAGTAAAAGAAATCACACCAATCAACCGAAAGGATTTGACGATTTTGATATAACCAAAAATGAGTGTGGCGTAAAGTTACAAAAAACGAAAGTGGGTTTTGGATTGGATTTCAAAATTGCAAAACTCTGCAAATGGGCCAAGACTTCTTAAACAAGACTTTTTTATCACGATTTGAAATAATACAAGTTTGTTTTGAAAGTTATGAATTTTTTTTTTTTTTTTTTTTTTATGTGGCGTTACGTTAAAGGGCGTAACTCTAACCTAAATTGGTAAACCCTTTTATCAATTTTTAAACAGTAAATAAATGTTAATTCAAGTCAACGCCGACTGTTTCAAAATTTTGTATCTAAACCAACACTGCGGATGAGTGATATACAAATGTTTAGAACCTTCGCGAACTTAAAATGCAATTGTTATTTTAAGTTTATATATTTTTGTTCACTTAAACGCACCGGATGAGAGTACGGGACTATGTCCTTAAAAACTTCATACTAACTTTGTACGCTCTAATGTTCTGTGCATGTATATAAATAGATAATGTTGTTGTTGCTATTCTTCTCAATTTGGCATAATTAAAGTCAAATGTATCTGCTAGATACAAAGATACACACACACACACACACACACACACACACACACACACACACACACACACTGAAGAGCGAGAGATTTGTGTTAGCATTCGATTTAAAGAACTTTGTAAGTTCAATTTATATTTGGATCTTTGAAAAAATGAACAAGATGAACCAAAATGAACAAAAAGGAAACTTTGACGAACGAATTGAACCAAAATGAACGAAAATTCAACTTAAACGAACAAAATGGCAACTTAAACGAACGAAATTAACCAAAACGACAAAAAAAGGGAACTTGAACGAATGAAAATGAAACTTAAACGAACCAAAGCGAGCGAAAAAGGATCCAAAACGAACAAAATGAACCAAATCGAATGAAAAGTGTACTTAAATGAACTAAAACGAACGAAGAAAATTGATTGATAGAACGAAAGGAACAAAATTCATGACTGATGCCTTGGTTCAACAAAAAATTGAACGACTTGACGAATTCGTTCAGTAGAGAACTTTAAACATTTATAATAAAAGAAAAAGAATAGACACAGCAAGGAATTCATAATAATAAAATAGCCAATAACAATAACAACAACAACAACTTTTCTATTTTTAACAATTTCTTGTTTTAGCTATTTCTGACCAACAATTTGATGCCGTCTGTTTGCAACATTGTGTTGCAAGCCAAATACACAAGATACAAATTCTAAACAAATGCAAAAATGCTAAAAATAGCGCAAAATGATGAAATTTATTGAATGCAGCAGCAGTCGCCGCTCGTCTACCTTCACCTCTGCGCTCTGCTCTCTCTCCTCTCTGTTGCGCTGCTGAGAAGTGGTGCCAATTTAGCTATTTTCACGTCACTTATAGATTTTCTGTTTTAAAATCTCTAGCAGTTGCTTCTTAATCTGACATTTTATCTTAAAATTTTGAATATTCTTCAAGAACTATGAAATTTTATTTCAAAATGTATCGACCATTTTAATTACATATTTTTAGTTAAATTTAGCTTTTAAGTTTTAAAATGTTGCAATTTTTAAGCTTTTTTTGCTATTCAGTTATTTTAAAATTTTCTATTAGTAGCTATATTTAGTTAAAGCTAGCTACTTGTAGCTATATTTAGTTAAAGCTAGCTATTTATAGCTATATTAAGTTAAGGCCAGCTATTTATAGCTATATTTAGTTAAAGCTAGCTATTTATAGCTATATTTAGTTGAAGTAAGCTTTTTTAGCTATTTTCTATGGTAAATTTAGCTTTTTTTGGCTATTGACTGCTCTTCTCTGCACTTTGTAGCTTAATGTGGCGCCATCTCGCGGGCAGCGCTTGCGAATTAGAAAAATGCAATCAAGCCAAGGCTAAGCCCATAGACACATAAAACAAATGATGAACGACAATGGAGAGATGAGAACAACAACAACAACAAAATGGCAGCCAAGGGCTATTTCATAAGCTCAGAGTGCAGAGAGAGAGAGAAAGATAGAGAGAGAGAGTGGGAGCGAAAGGGGGAGGGCACTTGTGGGGCTTGAAAATTGGCCAGGCAATTGAGGCGAGCATAGCTCAACCGGCACATACACACACACACACAAGGCAAGAGGTAGTGGAAGAGGGCAGGGGTAGCAGGAGGGGAGCAGGTAAATAGACAGACACAGGTTGCTGCGGCTGCTGCTGCTCGTCTCGATTTAACTTTCCCAGCTGCAACTAAACGTGTTTCTCTCTCACACTATTCAGCCATGCATTCATTCATTCATCCATCCCTCTTACTTACTTACTTACTTACTTACTTACTTACTTACTCTCTCTTCCTCACGCTCTCTCTTTCTGTCTCTCACGCTGCTCAGCCGCCGCATGTTGTGCAAGAAGCAGCGACGTTGCCGCACACACAAAAGGGCAGCACAGCAACGGCGACGTCAGCAACGCCATCGCGTCTTGTGCTACCTGATCTTAGCACACACATCCAAACACACACACACACACATACATACATATAGGGACAGCAAGAGATAGACAAAGAGAGAGACGTAACAATAACCCAGAACAAAGCACTGTCCAATATTTCAAACAAGATCTCAGTCGACAGCAGCCCAATGGGCCAGGGGCGGAAGAATGGGTGCGGGGCTGCCTAATCAACTAAGAAAACAACAAAAACAACAAACACAACTAAAAACTGCGCAGCAAAAGCAACAAAATGCGTCAAATAGTTCTTGTTGTTATTGTTTTCTTCAATACTTATCGTTAATCGGTAACTCGATTAATCGATTAATGAGCACCTATTAAAACAAGACATTTCCAAATCAAATTGACAAATTACAAATTCTTTCAACTCCATTTTATAATACTTTTCGAACACAGATGCAATCACTGTGTATGTGTTTATGTGAGTAAGTATTATTTACAAGGTCTTGCTGTGAATGAAAGCAACAATAATAACTATCACTACACGCTTCAAGAAACACAGACAGACAGACAGATAGGCTAAGAAACTAGATAGATAGACAACGAAGAGAGAGCAGCAGCTGAAGAAGCAGCGCAAAATGTGACAAGCCCCAAAAAAAACAACAACACCAAAACAAAAAGAAGAAGAAAAAATCATAAAAGGCGACAAACTCAACACGGGGGCAAAAGAGAAACTCAACACACGCCAGCTAAGCTCAACACGCTCAACTGGAACTCAACATGCAAACAACAAAACACACACGCTGCTTAGTTGATGACGTTGGCGTTGCGTCGACGTCGTTGTTGCTGTTGCTGTTAATGTTGAAGTTAGCGTGTTGACCGTGACGACGACGTCGACGTTGCTGTCAAATTTTTTTTTTCATTTTTACGTTTTAAATAGAAAAAAAAAACAAATAAAAAAGCAAAACAAATCGCAACTAAAATAAACACAAAAGAGATAGAAGTAGAATTAAAATTAGAATTCGAATTAGAATTAGAAGAGATAGCATAAACAAATATAACTGTACAGCGTTTTACACTAGACTCTCGCAAATTAGAGCCACTTTGTTTTTAGGTTGGTTCTAATTTTAGAAAATTTCAAGTTTCTTACTCTTTTTTTTAGTTTTTTTGAAAAACAAAAAAATATAAAGAAAAAAGAGTATATTGGGTTTGTGAAACGTTCGTCTGTCCGTATGAACGCAGTTTTTTTTCCACAATTTTGAAGCTAGAGCAACCAAACTTGGTATACATGTTGGTATATACCAAAGGCAGACAAAGTGTCAAGATCTCCCCCCCACCACACTCACTCCCCCTCAAACGGCAAAAACCTATATCTTCCACAGTTTTATAGTTAGAGTAACCAAATTTAGCACAAGGGCTACTAATCATTTCCTTGAATGATCTGACTAAAAAAACTTGGCCACGCCCACCCCCGCCCCCAGAAATAAGCAAGGTCTGTATCTTCCACACCCCTTTACCTAGAGTCACCAAATTTTACAGGTTGAATTCTGTTGCGCTATTAAACAGAGTGAAAATAATTGTGCCACGTCCACCCTTGCAATTAAGCAAATTTTATATCTCCACCACTTGTAAAACTGGACCAGCCAAATTTAAATTGATGGCAAAACTTGAAAGATTTGAGCAAAAATACAATTGCCACGCCCACTTCTGACTCCGCAAAGAGGCTAGAAAAAGAGTACATCGCAGTCGGGTCCATCCGACTTACTTGTTTTATTTGAAAATAACTCAAAAATGTGGAAAACTTGCTTATTACATTATTTGATTTAATAAAAATGATAATGCTAATGCAATGTTTTCCAAACATAAAATCTAATTTTTGAAAGATTCGAAGTTCGAAGAACTCAAATTTGTGAGCTTCTACTGTACATGAAGAACAGCAACTGTTCGAGTGACAACATTCTGCTCAGCTTTAGCTCATGTCATAGGCGTCGATGTCAGCGTCAACGTCAGCGTCAGCGTCAAACAAAAACAAAGCTCGGTGATTGAGGCGGGAGAGTAAAGAGAGAGGGAGAGAGAGGGCAATTGTCGATCTCATGATAGATACTTATATTTTTATTAAAATATATTTATATGATCTTTCAGGTTGCAGAACAACAATTGATAAAAGATTTCCAATTGGAAATGAAGTACACAGTAACAAAAATAAAGTGTGAAACTACAAATTTTTAAGCTTTTAGGTCTAAAATTCAAGTTTGATTTATTTTGAAAACCAATTGAATTGATTTCAAAACCAAAATTGGACTGCAAAAATGATGATGCTCTCATTTAGGTTTCTTGGCTTAAAAAATAAACCAAAATATAAGTAAAATATATTAGTTTTTCAATTTTTAGAGAGATCTGGTTTGAAAATTAAAGCAAAATTGTATTATTTAAGTTTTTTTGGTTTACAAATAATACCAAAATTACAAAGTCTTCAAAAATTTTTCAGCTTTTACCAATTTAATTCATTCCGATTTGGTTCAGTGTACAGAAATATACTAAACATTTTTATTTGTTATCGATAAGAATATCGATTTTATCAAAGAAAAAGTAATTGGGAAACGCGTCAATTTCGAGATCATCCAAAAAATCATCGTGAAAACGTGTCCGGATTCCGCGGAATTCCCATATAAATAATAAGCAATAGATAGATATAGAATAGTAAGTTTAGAATAGTATTATCAAAAAAATGCTCGATTTTAGAAAAGCGCTTCTGCTGAAAATCTTCCATTTTGTATCGAAGGAAAAGCTTTGCTGGACAATTGGATAAAGGGTTGCATTATATAGTTAGCCAGATATGTAGATATAGATATATGTTGTAGAATGTTTATTGCATTATGATTGAAGTTAGGTTATGCTGGTGACGCCGCAAGGAATGGTGTCAATGGATTCGGTGGTGTCTCTTGGTGGTTGTTGCTGCTCTAACTGTTATTGTTGCGGCTGTTGGTGGTGACTTTTCCCAACTGCTAGCAAATATTCATTTAGGCTTTCGAATGCTTTTCTTAGTTTGCGTTTTATTCGAGTTTCTTGTTCCTAGAAGACACTGAATGGAGTGAGGCATGTGAATGGGAATGGGGTTTGGAATGGGTTTGGAATGGGTTTGGAATGGGTTTGGAACGGATTTGGCAATAGGCTTTGAGAATGTGTTTGAGAATGCTTTTGGACTGCTTTTGGAATGGGTTTCGGAATGGGAATAAAGTAGGAGGAATGGGGCATGGTATGGTGGATGGTTGCCAGGAGAAATGAAGCTTTTATGCTAAAGGCTTTGTTGGGTGGTGGGTTTTGAACAGTTTGATGGTCATATTCTTAACAGTTTGTGCGGGGGTGCTGTGTAGTTTGGGATGGAGGAGTGGGTAGTGTGGAGTGTGGCGGGATGGGGTGGTCGAACGTTGCTTTTAAATGGCTTCTGCGGCTTAAACAACAACTGACATTTGGCTGGTCGTAGAACTTTAAGCAAACAAAGAAGAGCACGGCTCGGCGCCCTAGCCAACACCAACAACAATAATAACAACAACAACAACAAAAAACAACGGAACAACGCATCATCATCGGCGGCGACGGCGGCGCCGATAAGCGCAGCCATCGACAACAACAGCAACAATTTGATTGCAGCCAAGAACAAAGAGCAGCGCAGCAGCCGCAGTCGCAGACGCAGTCAACAGCAGCAGCAGAGGCAGCAACACCTCACCAACAACAACAAATTGAAATCTCCACATGGAAAAGACATGTGGCCGCGCAGTCAGCGTCGACAGCGTGCAGCAACTATTTTCAAGAAAGCAAAAAAAAAAAAAGAAGAAAACACAAAAGAAAAACAAAAGCAAAAGCCAACAACAAAGCAAAACTTCAACTGCCAAGAAGAGTTGTCTGCAAAGTATGCTCTTGTTGTTGCAGTTGTTGTTGTTGTTTTTTTTGTTGGCATAAAACAGATGCAAAAGTAAAAACCAAAAACAACAAAATTCTTATCAGTCAAGTTTTTCTTTCTTTTTTTTTCCTGCGCCTTTTTCTGCTTCTTTTTTTTGTGAGCATGACGCGAAGTGAAAGGCACGGCCCTGGAAGAAGAAGAAGAAGAGGAAGAAGAGGCACAGGCACGGGCACAGCAAAACAAATGCCTCACGACTGCGACGCCGACGCCAACTGCTGCGCTGAGTACAGTTGGTCAAGCAGTGTTTCAAAGCAAAGCAACAAAAGTAAAAGAGTTAAAGGCACAATATGAGTGTCCATACATACATACATATATGAATGTATTCACATTTGTATTCGTTTTTTTTGTATTTTTTTTAAATGCATTTATTGCTTTTTTTGTAAACGCTGCAATATAACTTAATATTAAAATGCAGCGCTGTTTGCTGTTAAACTGTAGCAGCAGTAGCAGCAGCGCTGCATACATACAACGCCTACGTCGACGTCAAAGTGCGAAGCGGTGCCTGCAAGGGCTCGCTTTCATTCATTTTGTTATTTCTTTTTCGCTGCGTCTTTTTTTACTCCCTGTTCCCATTAAAAATGGGAAAAAGGGAGTTATAAAGTACTGCAAATGTGTGTAACAGGCAGAAGGAGGCATTTCCGACTATATAAACTATATATATTCTTGATCAGGATCAACAGCCGAGACGAACTAGCCATGTCCGTCTGTCTGTCTGTCTGTCCGTCTGTCCGTCTGACCGTCTGTCCGTCTGTCCGTCTGTATGAACGCGTCGATCTCAGAGACTATAAGAGCTAGAGACACCAAACTTGGCATGCAGGTTCCTGTATACCATACGCAGATCAAGTTTATTTCAAATTTCGGATGCACCCCCCCGCACCCCCGCAAATCGCAAAAGACTCCCACAGCCACAATTTTAAAGATAAAGCTTTAATTTTTGGTACACATGTATGTTTAATTAATGTCTTTCGGATGTGTAAATTTCAACACGATCGGATAAATAGCACAAAAGTTATAGAAGAATCTATTACGCCCGTCTCAGTTGGCAGCAACAACAGTTTGACAAGCAGTTTACGAGTTAAGTGCACTGCTTGCTTGTGTTACACCCGTATCAGATGGCAGCAACAACAGTTTGACAAGCAGTTTACGAGTTTAGTGCACTGCTTGCTTGTGTTGTCGCTGAACTGCTTGAAATGCAAGTTGGGAGCAGGGAGTCTCGTAGTCGGGCACACTCGACTAGAGTATTCTTACTTGTTTTATTTTCTTTTTTTTGTTTTTCAACATTTACTTGATTGTTGCGCCGACAACGTCGCTGCCGTTGTCGACGCAATACCGCTGTCGACGCACTGCCACTGTCGACGCACTGCCACTGTCGACGCAATGCCGCTGTCGACGCACTGCCACTGTCGACGCAATGCCGCTGTCGACGCACTGCTGTGCAACTGCAGAATGCAACTAGTTGTAACGCCGACGCTGGCAGCGCTGCAGCAGTTGTTGTGTTTTTTTTGTTGTTGTTTAAATTGAATATTTGTTCATAAAAAAGGCTGAAAAATAAGTAAGTTAATTACTTGCATTTTATTTGGTCTTGAAATATACCCTGTAATAATGAATATGTACAGGGTATACCAAATATCAAATTTCATTTTTATGTTATTTCCAGCTCTCTCACCCTCACCCTCTCTCTCTCTCTCACTCTCTGTCACTGTCTCTCTCTTTCTCTGTCTTTTTCTCTTTTTTTGTTTGGTTTTTTAAAAAAAATTTATTTATATTATTAGCAGTGATAAAATTGAAGAGCACACACACACACACAAGTAAAAACACACACACATACACATGCATATACAGCTCTCAAACAAAGCTTAACAAAGGCAGCTCAGCATAAAACACGCACACACACACACACACTCATAAAAAACGATAACAATAATCAAAAGTATTTTAAATAAACAAAGCTCTAAAAACACACACACACAGACACACAAAATGCACAAAAATAACTGTAAAGCCGTCACGTTTCAAACAAACAATTTCGATTGTTTGCTAATTCGGTGGAATATGCTGAAAATAACTTCCCTTACTCCCCCCCCACCAATACTCTGTTGCCTCTCAGCAAACCCCCCACCCCACCCCTTGCAATAGCCATATCATTATCTTAAATCTGTTAAAAAAAAACTTGATGAAAAATTCGCAAAATTCCACTCGAAACAAGTAAGAACGTTGCAGTCGGATGGACCCGACTGCGATATACTCTTTTTTTCGTCTCTTTGCGGAGTCAGAAGTGGGCGTGGCAATTATATTTTTGCTCAAATCTTTCAAGTTTTGCCATCAATTTAAGTTTGGTTGGGCCCGTTCTACAAGTTTGGGAGAAACAAACTTTGGTCGATTGCAAGGGCGGAGGTGGGCGTGGCAAAATTATTTTTATCCAATCCATTTAATAAGGCAACAGAATTCAACCTGCAAAATTTGGTGATTCTAGCTAAAGGGGTGTGGGAGATACAGAATTTGCTCATTTGTGGGGGCGGAGGTAGGCGTGGCCAAATTTTTTTTTACCAGATCGATCAAGGAAGTGATTAGTAGCCCTTGTGCAAAATTTGGTTACTCTAATTATAAAACTGTGGAAGATATAGTTTTTTGCGGTTTGAGGGGGAAGGGGTGGGGGTGGGGGGGAGATCTTGACACTTTGTCTGCCTATGGTATATACCAACATGTATACCAAGTTTGGTTGCTCTAGCTTCAAAACTGTGGAAAAAACCTGCGTTCATACAGACGGACAGACGGACGGACGGACATTTCACAAACCCAATATACTATTTTTTCCTTTTTTTTCAAAAAAGTTAAAAAAAGAGTATAAAAAGTCGTTTCTTAATTTCCAAAGTTATAGTTGTCTAGTTCAATTGGACTAGTTCCGATCATATCGAGCCAGCTCTAATCATAAACGAACTAAGGGGATTATAATCAATGATATACATAGTTCAATAGTTCATTCGAACTAGTTCATTTGAACTAGGTCAGCACGTATCGAGCCAACTCTTATGCTAAACGAACTATAATCGAAGATATAGTTCAATAGTTCATTCAAACTAGTTCCGCTCGTATCGAGCCATCTCTAAACATAAACGAACTAAGGGAATTAAAAAAAATTATATACATAGTTCAATAGTTCATTCGAACTAGTTCATTTGAACTTAATGAACTAAATCAAATATATTGTTAATTAGTTCATTCGAACTAGTTCCGCTCGTATCGAGACAGCTCTAAACATAAACGAACTAAGGGAATTAAAAAAAATGATATACATAGTTCAATAGTTCATTCGAACTAGTTCATTTGAACTTAATGAACTAAATCAAATATATTGTTAATTAGTTCATTCGAACTAGTTCCGCTCGTATCGAGACAGCTCTAAACATAAAAGAACTAAGGGAATTATAAAAAATTATATACATAGTTCAATAGTTCATTCGAACTAGTGCCGATGGTATCGAGCCAACTAAATTCAATGATATATGTTGTTCAAAGAGCCGTTCATTTGAACTAGTTCAGATTGAAAATAATTATATTACTCACTTTTCGCGATGCAGCAAACAGATGCGATCCTTGGACACTTTGAGCTTTTTGGCAACAATCTTCTTGAGGCTCTCGACGCTGATGTGCGGCTCGACGCTGACGGCGAAGTTGCCGCCGGTTGAGGTGCTGATATCAAGGTTAATCATGTTGTTGTTGCCTGTTCCATTTCCAGTTGCATTTCCAGTTACAATTCCCATTCCCATTCCCATTCCCATGCCAATTCCCATTCCCATTCCCGTTGCAGTTGTTGTGGAAATGCTGCTGACGGCGCTGCTGCAGAGCGCACTTGTTGTTGCTGCCGCCGCTGCTTGCGTAAAACGTTTCATGGCAAAGGGCCGAGCATTGTTGTTGTTGTTGCTGCTGCTGTCGTTAGCTGTATTGTTGCTGTTGCTTTTGTTGTAGTTGCTATTGTTATTGGCAGCGCTATTTGTAGTTGTTGTTGTTGCTTCATTTTGAGCATTAGCATCCGTTGCGGCTTTTGCTTTTGCATTAGCCGTATTCGCCGCATTCGCCGTATTCGCCGTTTTTGACTTATCCATAATGGATTTGATATATATTTTATTTCTATTTTGATTTAGCTTGCCTTTGACACACAAAAAAAAAGCCAATTTCAATTAAATTAGCTGTGCACCAAAAAAAATAACAACAAATGCGTGGAAAAGCGCGTAACGGCAACGGCAACGACGACGACGGCGGCGGCGTTGCTTCAATCGATTTTGTATACACACCACACCTTTTGCACACACGCACACACACACATACGCATAGAGCGTGAGAGTTAAAGAGACGCACGTCAACGTCAACGACGACTGCGCTGCTGCTTTTGGAAATTGTAATTCTAATGCTGCGCGGCGACTGCGAACTGCACACACACACACACACACACACACACTAAAAGTCAGACAGACAGTGCAGGCAGAGCCTGTTGTTCGCTGTAGAGGGAGCGGAGGCGGATGCGGGTGCGGGCAACGGCGAATTCGGACAAACAGTTACGTGTGTCGAAGAGCGGAGAGCAAGCAGAGCGAATAAGCGCAACGAGGCAAACACGACGCGTGGTATGGTTTGGTATTTTGTCTTCTGTGCTTCTTCTCCTTATGCTGTTCGTTTTATTGCGAAACAGTTTACAGTTTCACACGCACTGCTATCTCCGATCTCTTCCTCTTCTTGTTGAATGTGCTCTGCTGTGGTTATGTTATGCTTATGTTTTCGACTGTTGCTTTTTACATATGTACACTTGTATTTACTTGTATATATGTATGTATATATTTGAATCTTTGCTTTTGTTTATTTGAGAGCGCGCGCGGCAAATGTTAATTTACAGTTAACGACTTTTGTAACGGCAACTAAATTTGTATGTTTGAATTTGTACTAGTTAACATACACACACACACACACACAAATATCTTGTAATGAATGTAGTGTCAAATTGCAAGCGTTCGGCGTTTGTCAACATAAAATTTAGCAGAAAAAAACCTACACAACACACACCAGGCGACAGCGAACAGTTATAAATCTCTAAAAAATTATCGCGCACCGAGCGTCACACGTCCGCCTCGTCCGGCTTTGGTTTTGCTTCTGAAAATTATCGATCACATACATATTTTGATTTGGAAAACGCGCGTCGTTATCGTCATCGTTTAGTGTGCCCACAACACAGCGCTGTTAATGTACAGTTAATTACACGGTAATGTTTCGTTACAGCTACCCCAAGTGAAATCGAATGAAAGGTCCAAAACATTTGGTTTTGGGCTCTAAAAATTCGAAATAATTCTAGGATCACAAAACTAGGCTCGGTTTTTTTTTTTTTGTTGCGGAAAAATGTGTTAAAAAGCTATTTTTAGTTTAGCCGATACCTGCGCAACGCGCTGGCCTATCGATAATGTATATCGGTGCCTTTTTGAGTTAACAGAATAGCGGGGATTGTTGATTTTGGAGGCGCTGCGCACAATTTTAGCAATCTTGCTAAAATTGTTCGAAGTGCCGCCAACTTAACAAACTTAACTCACTGTTAACGCTTGCGGCACAACTTAAATTGGATTTTTATTATATTTTCCGTCATTAAAGTCAGCCTCCGATGCTGGTTTTGAAATCCTAGAATTTTACTGCATTTTTTGAGCCCAAAACCAGAATTTTTGATCGCTGTTTCGCAGGGGTAGTTATATCGAAACATTACCCGAAACATTACCCGAAACATTACCAATTTCGCTAGCTTGCTGTTAAATAACAGTGCGCTGATAATTGCGTTAACCTCTGTTAATGACCAGTGCGTTGTTAAATGCGCTAACAGTCTGTTAATGAACATTGCGCAGTTAATTTCGTTAACAGTCAGTGCTTCCAACTGTCGATAACTAAAACTTGCTAAATTTTCTATTGAAAATAGCTACAAATAGCTAACACTACCTTAAAATAGAAAATTACAATACCCATTGACCTTTTTAAAGCAAAATTTAGTTTATTCCTCGAGAATACTTCAAATTTGATCAATTTGATTTGTAGGGCTTATTGTCTTTATGATTTGCTTTTTAACCACGTTATTAAAACAGCAGTGACCGACTCTATGCAATTCACTTATTTAAAATACATATATAAGTCAATGCAAACGAGGAAATATTCAGAATGCTTTAATTGACGAACCTCTGAACAGAATATTTTATTAATATATTTTATTAATTTCATATCTTTTAATATTTTGAAAATTATCCATTCAATATTGATGGTCTTTAAAAACTTTTCACAAAAATAAATCAATTTTTCCAACATTTTATAATTGGAATAATCTGGAAGTGTCAAAACGTCAGAGAAATGTAGATGTTCAGCAAAGACGCTTTTTCATACAAAAGTAACACGTTTTCCACTTTAAAAATTTTTGTAAATAGATAAGAAAATAGCTGATTTATTTAAAAACAAGTAAAAACGTTGCAGTCGAATGCACCCGACTGTGATATTCTCTTTTTTAGCCTCTTTGTGGAGTCAGAAGTGGGCGTGGCAATTGTATTTTTGTTCATGTCTTTCAAGTTTTGCCATCAATTCAAGTTTGGTTGGGCCCGTTCTACAGGTTTGGGAGAAACAAACATTGCTCGACTGCAAGGGCGTGGGTGGGCGAGTCAAAATTATTTTTATCCAACCTTTTTAATAGGGCAATAGAATTCAACCTGCAAAATTTGGGGCCTTTATCTAAAGGGGTGTGGGAGATACAAACTTTGCTTATTTGTGGGGCTTGCTTATTTTAGTCAGATCAATCAAGGATGTGATAAGTAGCCTTCGTGCTAAATTTGGTTACTCTAGCTATAAAATTGTGGGAGATATAAATATTTTTGTGGATGATCTTGACACTTTGTCTATCATGGTATATACCAACATGTATACCAAGTTTGTTTACTCTAGCTTCAAAACTGTGGAAAAAACCTGCGTTTATACGGACAGACGGACGGACAGACGGACAATTCACAAAGCCAATATACTCTCTTTTTTTAATTAAAAAGAGTATAAAAATCTCAGTTCAATAGTTTGTTGTTGTTTTGACTTTAAATAATAGCTATATCTGACCTGAAAATGACTAAATTGGCAGCACTGCCCTAAACACTGCGCTAACAATCTGTTCATAAGCAGAGCGCTGTTAATTGCGTTAGCAGTGCGCTATGCAAATGCAACGCTGCGGCCAAAGCGCCATCTACTTTAAACAACAGGGCTGCATTGCGAAAGCAGCTGTCAGTTTTGACAAGCGGAAGTGACTTGCTTGTGTCAAAGCAGAGCAGCGTTCTTTTCGTTTAAAGGTCTCCTAGGCGAAAGTTGTGTTTTTCTGTGCATTTCACGTTTCGTGTCAAAAACTAAAGACTTAAAGTAAGTAAATAGTGCCAAAAATAAGTAAAAACTGTAAATATAATAAGATTGTGCAACAAATAAATGATAAAGCGTTAGCGATGTCAATTATATAAGCAGATTACAAATATGTATTGACTTTTTGTGTGTTTTAAATATTTATATTTTTTTTTATATATATATTTTAGCATGCGTTACGTGGCTGCATACCTGTTGGCTGTCCTCGGTGGACAAGAGGGCCCCTCCAATGCTGATCTGGAGAAGATCCTCAGCTCTGTCGGTATTGAGGCTGACGCTGAGCGTCTCACCCGTGTGATCAAGGAGCTCAAAGGCAAGAGCATCGATGATCTGATCAAGGAGGGTCGCGAGAAGCTCTCGTCAATGCCCGTTGGCGGTGCTGCGCCTGCTGCTGCCGCCGCTGCCCCAGCAGCTGCTGCCGGTGGTGACAAGAAGGAAGCCAAGAAGGAGGAGAAGAAAGAGGAATCCGAATCTGAGGATGACGATATGGGCTTTGCTCTCTTCGAATAAGCTTCAGCTTCTTCTTTCCCACTTCAACGCTTACCATTCGTATATACATGTGCAGCAACAACAACAGCAACACTTGAGGTATGTATATGTTTTTTGTTGTACTCTTATCTGTTTCTGGCAAATGTTTTATGATGAACCCAACTTATCACCATCTTTCGACTGAGCATAAACGTTGATGTTTAAATAGCTTTTAACTGATTCATTTGCCGCCACTCTTCCCCTCCCTCTCTCTCTCTCTGTCTCTCTCTATCTTGCACTAACATTATTTTAATCATATACTCTCTTTCTCACTTGCAGCACAGCCGGCAGGAACAACATCGTATGCCTTGCACAGTGGCACGCATTGCTTTGAATTGACGTTCAAAATTTGTTTTTACCAACCAACAAATATATGCAAAAAGCAACAAAAAAAAAACAAAAACCAAAAACAAAAAATAGTTGAAACCTTTATTTCTATGAAATAAAAAAACTGCAGTGTTTACACATTATGTACGTACATACATATATTATGTGTATATTTTTTTTTTTGCCAATTTGATACATGTATTATTTTTGTTTTATTAGTTTTTCAAATAAAACTAACCTCTGTGATTCGTAAAACTTTTTGAGCAAAGAAAAAACTAGGCATGCTCTACGAGTACGTTTTTTAGCCAATCGAAAAAAGTACAGCAAAGTCACCCCATAAAGAATGACAAAGGTCTGTTTGGATGTTTACTGTATATATCAATATGTATTCGGTCTTAAATTCTCGTCTATACGGGAACTTAGTTTGAAGTGATTTTTACTATTTTTATTATCTTGAAGTTTGATATTAGCCCAAATCAATAATTGTTTTTTACAGGTATATATGGATGTACAAACGATTTTGTATATACATTATAAACAGAGTTAAGATTTGAAAAACAAATTTAAAAAAAATACATTAGTTCGTTTCTGCTTTTAACAAAATTATAATATATGTACAAATACGAATATATTTACAACTATAACCTGGGTTCAGTAGTTTAAAACCAAGATCATAGATGAAACATTTTGAATTCGAATAGACGAAATGTGCTTCCAGCTATTCGGGAGTGTCTTCCAACCGAATTCCAACTCTTAGCTGTCACAGAAATCTCTAGAGATTTTGATTTTAGCGTTGCCAACACACAGAAATAATTTTGTTTACATTTTTTCCCACTTTTGTTATTCTTTCTGGTAAACAAAAATTATAAAGATAATTTTTATCAGAGTATTAGTACCCCAACTTATTTTTGCAATTAATATTTTGAACTTTTAAACACAACACTTTCAAAATTTGTAGCCCGCCAAGTTTAACAAATTGTGTGGCAACTCTATTCTGTAGCAATCAATTTCGAGCAAGTTGACAATCCCCTGTTCGGTTGGTTTGGTTGACTGCATTTTTTTAGTAGATATTTCTTAAAATCTAAAATTAATAAGCTAAACAACTCAAATTTTTATAAATTGCAATGCAGATAGTGCAGAAAAACATTTTTGTTTCCATTACAAATATTTATTTTATTTTTAAAATTGATTTTGGTGGTGTTTTCAACCAAATCTAGTAATTTTGCAGGAGTTTTGAAACCAAATTTTTAATAAACTCATTTAAATAAGAACAATCGGTTGCTACACACTTGATTAGTGCTTTTGGTCGGGAATACCGCTGGTTCCCGTGAGACCCGAAACATAATTCGGGATAGGGATACATTTCTTAAGCCCGGTCGGTCGCGGGATACTAGTTCCCGACAATTTTGGCAAAACTATGTATTTTATTCATATCAAAACTAATATGTAAATAACGTTTTTGCATTTTGAATTCAAAACTTAGTTTGCATAGTAGCATGTACATGGATTACAAATAAAGTACATGTCTTAAAATGTAGCTAACCAAAAAATGAATGTCGGTGCAAAATTAAGAACAATTTTACTGAAGTTATTCATGTTATAGGGATATCAGGCGGAATTCGGGACCCACGGTGTATTTTTATACTCTTTATATTTAAAGTATATTGGGTTTGTGAAATGTCCGTCTGTCTGTATGAACGCACTATTTTTCCACAGTTTTGAAGCTAGAGCAACCAAACTTGGTGTACATGTTGGTATATACCATAAGCAGACAAAGTGTCAAGATCGGAATCGTGAACGAATTTGTATCCCGATGCTTTCTCTACTACACACTTACTTCCTGTACCCATTAAAAATGTGTAAAAGGAAGTAATAAAGTACTTCTATATAAGTAGAATATGTATTTGCTGTCTTCTTCAATGCTAGTTATTATATATCGAAACTATTGATACTATCCAATAATGACAAATTACCATCTATAGGCAATACTTGAATGGCAGGACCTACTATGATGATGAAAGAAAATTAAATCAAATTCAAGACCCAATCGGTCAGCAAACAATTTCCTCATTTCTTATTTTGAGCTCGTCGAGTTAAGAGCTATTTTTTCTGGTTTTATTCTTATTTTTCTTAGTTATTTCTACTATCATCTCGGCACCACTTGCATTACATAGTTGGCTCATACCACCATGGGAACATTGTCGCAAATGCGTACCAAGTCTCGATGCCAGTTGGGCACACTCGACCTATATCTTATTTAATTTTATTTATTTTAATATATATAACATATGTACATGCGAATATTTGGTGTATTCTTTGCTTGTGGCCTGGAACAAACAAAACATAGTTGACATGGAGCGGAGAAGAAGTTGAATAGTCGGGTATGCAGTCTCAACTCAAATTTGAGTAAAATAAAAAATTAAATATAATAAATACTGCTTAAACATTGCAACTTATTTATAAGTAATAATATTAAACTCTATGTGCAACTAAAAAACATAAGTACAAAAATAAAAATGTAGAAATTTGTTATATATTAACTCTTTGAATTGGGAACAATGTGATTATAGCGACACACGCAACAGAAAGAGAGGGCATGCTCATAAGAATGAGCGAGAAAGGTACACTTATGAACAAGCTCTGAATGAAACATATTTTGTCTCGACAATAGTTTGATATTATCACTATTTCTGAGTTCTATTTATACTCTCTGTTCCCATTGAAAATGGGAAAAAGGGAGTTATAAAGTACTGCAAATGTGTGTAACAGGCAGAAGGCGACATTTCCGAATATGAAAGCTATATATATTCTTGATCAGCATCAACAGCCGAGTCGATTTAGCCATGTCCGTCTGTCTGTCTGTCTGTCTGTCTATCCGTCTGTCCGTCTGCTGTATGAACACACAGATTTCGGAGACTACAAGAGCTAGAGACACCAAACTTGGCATGCAGGTTTCTGTATACCATACGCAGATCAAGTTTATTTTAAATTTGGGATACACCCTGCATCCACAATTTAAAAGAAAAAGCTTTGATTTTTGGTACACACATATGTTGTATCAATGTTTATCAGCTGCGTAAACTTTATTAAGATCGGATAACAAACACCAAGACAAATTAACTGCTGAACTGCTTGAAGTGCAAGTTGGGAACAGGGAGTCTCGTAGTCGGGCACACTCGACTAGAGCATTCTTACTTGTTTTTAGCTCAAAAATAAAACTTCAAACCTGATTATAACATTTGGTGAATTTTCCAGATAATTGGTATGCAGTCATAAATTATTTTTTGTATAGATCTTTGAAAATGAGTTTTAAGCTGATCGGATGATAAACAAAATAGTTGGATACAACGGTTTTCCGCGAGTTTTCCACGTTTTCCGTCCGAAACTAAAACTACTGTGAAAATTTCAGCCTTCTAGCTCTTATGGTTAGGGCCCTGCCTCTTTATTCATCGTTTTTTAATCCTTTCGGCATAATCAATTTAACGTTTAGTAAAAATTCTTAGTTTTCAAAATATAGAATAGTAACAGAAAAACTAATGGCTCTTTTAAGGAAAGGCAAGCCAATATTGTTGCTGACATTTATTCAAAAACGAACATGTAAGTGATTTTTGATTATGCATCAAACCGGTTTCCGTTTTCAATTTCCGGAAACTTTGCTCATTCCTTCATTCAAATGAAAACGAACATGATTCGCAAAATCATGTTTCAAGTGAAAATGGGAATATTAAAGTCAAAATCATTTTAGTAATAGTGGAAACTGGAAATTATATATTTAATTAGCTTTCAAAAATAATTTATAATTTTTATGTTTGACGTCCAGGTCCATTTTACATGCAGGGGAAAAATTACGCATTTTAACGAAGCTCGATGCCGAAATTTCACTTTCCATAATAATAACTATAGCAACAATTATTTGAATATTAAGCTTATTAAAATAATGACTAGCAATATCAACATTCAGAATAAAGATGCATACGATAGAGTAATGATGAATCAGTTAAAGCTGAAAAGAGAAAAAAAGGCATAATTCGAATATGGAGCAAATACGGGATCGGCCTAAAAACTTAAAACTTATTTTGACAATCGTTTAATACGGCATAGATTGGAAAATTTAATTGCGTTTCAGGCTAAATTGAATACCATGGATAAGCAATTTGAAAAAATTGCACCCTATTCCAAGTATACTGCCCGAAGTAGGTAAACACCTTCCGAATTTGGCCCACATATGCCCGCTCCAGTTTCGGAACCAGGATTTCCTTAGGGGGGGCTAATTTTAATTTTCGGAAAATTACATAAGTCGTTTATTATTTTTAAATATTTATTTTCACACAGTGGACCAGTCAATATTTTCAAGTCTACTAGGTTTTTTTGCACAAAATTCGCTAACAATATCTTCTATTTCTTTGTGAATATTAGCCAGTGCTATTCAATTTAGCCTATCTTCGGTCATTGACGATCTTAAATACGATTTTAATATCTTTAATACAGAAAAACTTCGTTCTGCTGATGCTGAAGTCACTGGAATTGTCGCAAAAATTTGCAAATGCAATGCAAAGAAATTTACCTCGGAATCTTCGTTTTAATTCCTATATAATGTGATCCAAGTAAGTGTAGTAGATTGCTGCTGACCTAACGCACTATATCCAAGTTCAAGCATGTTTCACACATGTAGACAAAATTTCATCAAAGCTGGATTTGTATTTCTTGTTGAAAAATAAGTTTTCTTATGTAAAACGTTTCTGCAAGGGTTTATATCTCCGTCACGCAAAAGATAACTTTTCTCTTTTGTGTTATTTAAATTGCAATGATATAAAATATATAATATGGTTATGAATTGCATAGAATCTAAAACAATAGGAATACTAACTTGATCGCTAACATTCTTTGCTGCAAATAACTTGCAATACTTGAATTGTTTACTTGACCATTGCTTGAATCAGAAGTACTGATAGTATTTTGCAAACGTGGACTTTTAATTAAAAAACGGCTGATATCCATAGTTAACTTATTTAACTAATTTACGTATGCATTTATTTGCACTTGCTAATAAAACGTTGCCAAAACGTTTAAGAGTGACCATAAAACACATGACCGACTTAACAGACTGTTTATAAGTTTTGCAGCACCTAGCTTTTTTCCATCAAGCAACTGCATTTATCGACGAATGACCGATTTAACAGACAGTTCATAAGTTTTGCACCACCTAGCTTTTTTCTATCAAGCAACTGCATTTATCGACAAATGGGACAATCAAACAATCTGAAAATATGCCATACTGTGAATATAATCAAAATATTCTTTTCTGTCCTGGTGGGACTAAAGCCCCCATAGCCCTCCTGGATCCACCACTGGCCCGCTCATGTGCAATCGAAAAGGGATAACATGGCTCCCAAGTTTAATAAGACCATTCCCAAGATAAAGGATCTGCATATTAGTAAACCTGACGGAATGGAAAGGTCTCCCTATAAACTTTGTAAAAATATTATCCACCTTACGATGCCGAGCTAAAATATTATAATTTTGGTTTTACTATGCGTCTATTAAACCAATAAATGCGTTTCGATGTTCTCATCGAATCATAATGCCAGATTATCTAAACTTATAATCTACATATGTTCGTATAATCTTCAAACATTAAAAAATATAAATTGTTAAAATTGTAATTTGTTTTTGTCCTTTGATTGTTATGTATTTCCGATTATTATCAAGTGTAGAGTAAAATCAAATAAGAAAGTTATCGAAAGTTGGCAGCACTGCTTTCAATTGTAAGCCAATCGAATATGCAGAAATCGATATTGCCAATCGATACTGCCATAAACAAACCGAAAAACGGCGACATAAAAGAGTTGTTTGTGGCGCAGTTTTTGTGCCGAAAAGAAAGGACCAGCTGAAGGTTGAGAAGAATATGGCAAGAATTCCTGACATAGTTGATCAATATACGATAATGACGGGAGATCGCGAAAGGATCAAAGATTTGCTATCCCATCGTTTAACCGAATGTGGTTGGCGGGATGAAGTGCGTCTGCTCTGCCGCGATATATTGTTTGAGAAGTACGGTAATAACGGTGTTGGCGTCGAGCAGCTGATAGCGGAGGTGACACCCAAGGCACGCACACTGGTACCAGATGCGGTGAAAAAGGAGTTGCTAATGAAAATACGCTCCATGCTGACCGAGGATGAGGCGGACAAGTAACTTAAAACAACAAAAAAAAAAACAACTCGAATCAAATATGTAAGATTCATAAGATATCATTAAAAAAAAAAGGATTAAGTTATATACTATGTTTATTTATAGTCTATGTTCAATATACTACACATACAGTTTTCAATAATCAAATAAACTATTTACATAAAATGCCTTTCGGAATGCATTCAGAGCGTACAAACATTGGCAGCATTGTCCAGGAACTCATAGTCAACATTAACAACAGCTGTCGTTGCGGGTACATGTCATAACGCCCGGTATCATAACGCCCCATTTTGGGCCTAAATTCGAAATATAGAACATATTTAATATTGATTTAATAATAGGTGATTTAAAGCGGCCCAGGCCAAAATTTTATAATTATATTTATATTCAGTATCGCGCGATATTTTAGAAAAAAAATGTTTGCCTGCAGCCTTAGCTAAGTAAATTTTGAGATTAAATAATAATGAATTTATACTTTATTGGTAAACTTTTAAATGATTTTCAACTATTTGTCTGCAATATGGGCAGAGCAATAGAGAATTACTTAAACGTTGTTCCAAATGTTTGTAGCACTCAGAGCATGTTTTGAAGTGGCTACAACTCAGAAGTACCACATCCGGCGGCTTATTTAGGCAAATAATATATCAATTTCGGTACTCTCATTGATTCTTGATGCACTTTACAAGTTTTTAGAAGTTGAGTGCGCTATGACACATTGAGAATGGACGATGTGACACTTTTGAATGTGTCATAGCGCACAAGGGCCTTGTGCCACAAAAATGTGTGTCATAATGCCCCCGGGCGTTATAAGTGTACATTTTTGAACCCAATCGAAATTCAGAACAGAGCCCTATGTAAAGATTTATAGACTTGCAATCGCTTAGTTTGCTTTAAATATCTTGAAAAAATCAAAAGTGCTTTCCATAAAACAGCTCATTTTTCGAAGAATTGTTTTAGTTCTGCTTTCGATCAAAACATTCGAAATCGTCGTTATTAGCTGTTCTTCTTTCGAAATAACAGATACAGCTATGCCAAATTTCATAAAGTTAGAGCATCAAAGAAACACAAGAATTTGCTCATTAGCAAAAAAAAACTACCAATTTCAGCATTATTTAAGAAATTTTTAATAAACTCAAACGAAATTGGACTCAGTTCCCATAACAACAATCGGTTGCTACACGCTTGATTAGTGCTTTTGATCGGGAATACCGCTGGTTCCCGTGAGACCCGAAACATAATTCGGGATAGGGATACATTTCTTAAACCCGGTCGGTCGCGGGATACTAGTTCCCGACAATTTTGGCAAAACTATGTATTTTATTCATATCAAAACTAATATGTAAATAACGTTTTTGCATTTTGAATTCAAAACTTAGTTTGCATAGTAGCATGTACATGGATTACAAATAAAGTACATGTCTTAAAATGTAGTTAACCAAAAAATGAATGTCGGTGCAAATTTAAGAACAATTTTACTGAAGTTATTCATGTTATAGGGATATCAGGCGGAATTCGGGACCCACGGTGTATTTTTATACTCTTTATATTTAAAGTATATTGGGTTTGTGAAATGTCCGTCTGTCTGTATGAACGCACTCTTTTTCCACAGTTTTGAAGCTAGAGCAACCAAACTTGGTGTACATGTTGGTATATACCATAAGCAGACAAAGTGTCAAGATCGGAATCGTGAACGAATTTGTATCCCGATGCTTTCTCTACTACACACTTACTTCCTGTACCCATTAAAAATGTGTAAAAGGAAGTAATAAAGTACTTCTATATAAGTAGAATATGTATTTGCTGTCTTCTTCAATGCTAGTTATTATATATCGAAACTATTGATACTATCCAATAATGACAAATTACCATCTATAGGCAATACTTGAATGGCAGGACCTACTATGATGATGAAAGAAAATTAAATCAAATTCAAGACCCAATCGGTCAGCAAACAATTTCCTCATTTCTTATTTTGAGCTCGTCGAGTTAAGAGCTATTTTTTCTGGTTTTATTCTTACTTTTCTTAGTTATTTCTACTATCATCTCGGCACCACTTGCATTACATAGTTGGCTCATACCACCATGGGAACATTGTCGCAAATGCGTACCAAGTCTCGATGCCAGTTGGGCACACTCGACCTATATCTTATTTAATTTTATTTATTTTAATATATATAACATACATGCGAATATTTGGTGTATTCTTTGCTTGTGGCCTGGAACAAACAAAACATAGTTGACATGGAGCGGAGAAGAAGTTGAATAGTCGGGTATGCAGTCTCAACTCAAATTTGAGTAAAATAAAAAATTAAATATAATAAATACTGCTTAAACATTGCAACTTATTTATAAGTAATAATATTAAACTCTATGTGCAACTAAAAAACATAAGTACAAAAATAAAAATGTAGAAATTTGTTATATATTAACTCTTTGAATTGGGAACAATGTGATTATAGCGACACACGCAACAGAAAGAGAGGGCATGCTCATAAGAATGAGCGAGAAAGGTACACTTATGAACAATCTCTGAATGAAACATATTTTGTCTCGACAATAGTTTGATATTATCACTATTTCTGAGTTCTATTTATACTCTCTGTTCCCATTGAAAAAGGGAAAAAGGGAGTTATAAAGTACTGCAAATGTGTGTAACAGGCAGAAGGCGACATTTCCGAATATGAAAGCTATATGTATATATTCTTGATCAGCATCAACAGCCGAGTCGATTTAGCCATGTCCGTCTGTCTGTCTGTCTGTCTGTCTATCCGTCTGTCCGTCTGCTGTATGAACACACAGATTTCGGAGACTACAAGAGCTAGAGACACCAAACTTGGCATGCAGGTTTCTGTATACCATACGCAGATCAAGTTTATTTTAAATTTGGGATACACCCTGCATCCACAATTTAAAAGAAAAAGCTTTGATTTTTGGTACACACATATGTTGTATCAATGTTTATCAGCTGCGTAAATTTTATTATGATCGGATGCTGCTGAACTGCTTGAAGTGCAAGTTGGGAGCGGGGAGTCTTGTAGTCGGGCACACTCGACTAGAGCATTCTTACGTGTTTTTAGCTCAAAAATAAAACTTCAAACCTGATTATAACATTTACATGGAGAACTCAAGTCCTAGTAAAATTATATAAAAGTTAACAATATAATTACTATATTACTTACATATGTATTATTACTAACATTTTTCGGAGTGCGGTGCTACGCCCTGTACAAAATCATATTCGCACGAAAATTCCCACAGCCTCAAATTTTTCGAATAGGTTCGGATCGGGTGTTCGAACTTTAAGGAAAACTTCAGGTTCGGTTCAATAACCGGTTTTCGGAACCCCCGAACCGGAGGTTTTAGTTCGATCCCTAATTCATTGAAATTTAAAGCAATTAATGAAATTTTATCTAAATAAGTTTGGAATAATTTGGAATATTTTACATAAATATGAAAAACCCAATTTTCTCAAATGACCCAATTACCCAATTCGTAGTATTCAATACAATGTTTGACCCTGGTATTTGTAATGAGAAAACTTTGCACTAATAGATTTTAATCTTAACTAGTGCGAAATTCGGAACGAACATATGTGATCGTGGAGAAAGCAAGTTCTTCTGAAACTTGTATTTTAGAAATGGCTAAAACAAGATTTATTACGACTTTTCTTTTACGAGTATTCTAAAATTTTAATTTTTCTGATTTTTTTTACAAGTGAATAATTGTTTTCATAATCTTTTCTTCATATGAATCATAATTTGAAGTAAAATTTTAAGTTCGATTTATTTTTTGCACAGCAGAAAATTCACAAAAAAACTTCCAAAAAAATTAAGTGTTTGTCAAAATATATCTTCATTGAACCGAACCTTTTCTGTTGAAAAAGTGTTCCGGTTCGGGTTCTGGTTCATGGGCACAAATGTTCGGTTCATGGTCTGGTTCTGAGAACCCTAATAACTGAACCGGTTCTGCTGGGTTCGGCTCGGAGCCGGTTTGCAGTCTTGATTTTCATATAGATCTGTGAAAATGATTTTGAAGAAAATCGAACAAAAACTCAACTTTTGCCCTTTGTACCACCGACTTTCCACACAGTTGGGTGAATTTCCCGAAAAGTTGGTATGCAGTTTATAGTGCACTTTTATATAGATCTTTGAAAATAAGTTTGAAGCAATCCGACAACCTTGACCACACATTTTAGTGTAGTTTAGTTTAGAGACAAATTTAAAAAACCCGGGCAGACGCGGAATAAATTGGGCAACCCAAGAGCGATTCAAAGATCTGGTTTTGGGCTCAAAAAATTCGCAAAAATTCAAGGATGTCAAAAACTCACCGTCTAAATGCGAAAAAACATGAACGAAGTTGATTACTATTTAATGACAATACGAATATCATATAAAAATAGAAGGCGTCGACAAGTTTGATACAAAAATTACATTCAAACTTTAGACAAATCCGATTTGAAATGCAAATAATTTGTATAATTGTGGAATAGAAGGAAGAGATTCTTTAATTACTCGAGTCCCGTGTGACACCCAAGAATACGAGACACCCTGCACCCAACTCTGAATCAATTACACATACACATTAACAGGCACATCAAGCAACAAGTAGTGCATCACTTGTGCCTCAAGCAGTTCATTTCAGCGTAAGCAAGCAGGGCTTCTGTCTACTGGGAGTGGATAAAATAGATTCATGCATTGTTTTGGTGCTTTGAATTATACTAATGCAGTTGAACAACATTTGATAAAAGAAAAGACAGAAGTCCATTGGTGACCACCGCATATCGGGTAGGGTTTCTGCATGTTTCCGATAAAAGAACTGCGACTGAAATATATATATTTTCCAATTCATATTCAAATTTGCATTAAATACAAGTATTTTACCAAAATCTGCTTTTACCACTTAATGTTTGAGTCTCAGCACTCAAGTCAGAAGCATAATGCAGAACTCTTAGTGTCGAAAATAGGAATGTGAGCACCTTATCAGTGTGATCCAAGTGAAACTTAGTTGTGTAATTCTTCCTGACTCTTGACCCCCTCAACCGATGAATTATTACTTCACAATGAGCTCTGAAATTTTGTTCCATTTCTTTTAATTTATAAGTATTTTGTATTGTTCAAGAAAAAAGTTATAAGTCGTCACTGACAAACTTTTATTTCGTGTCAAGTTCTTCTAGACTTTCAGCAACTCGGACGTTTTTTATCGTTTTTTAGTCCTTTCGGCATAAGCAAAATATTGAATCAATTTAACGTTTAGTAAAAATTATAGAATAGTACAATGAAAAAATGGCTCTTTTAAGAAAAGGCAAGCTAATATTGTTGCTGACATTTATTCAAAAACGAACATGTAAGTAATTTTTGATTATGCATCAAACCTGTTTCCGTTTTTAATTTCCGGAAACTTTGTTCATTCCTTCAAATGAAAATGAATACGATTCGCAAAATCATGTTTCAAGTTAAAATGGGAACATTTAAGGCAGAATCATTTTGGTAATAGTGGAAACTGGAAGTTATATATATAATTAACTTAAAAAAATATTTTTATAATTTTTATGTTTGACGTCCAGGTCCATTTTACATGCACGGGAAAAATTACGCATCTTATCGAAGCTCGATGCCGAAATTTGAGTTCCCAAATATTGATAACTGTAAATGGCATCAGATGGTGAAACCCGTTCCGTCCATTGTGAATAAATGTGAAATGGAAAACTCGATAATAACTAAACAACCAATCAAATATGAGGCTTTTAATGAGAGTGATAGGACTAAAATTGCCAAGGATGTACTTAACAACATTAAGGAGCGAAATGAAAGCAATTCGGATAACAGCAAACGCAAGATTGACACGACTGGCTTAACTAATAACTATAGCAATAATTATATATATAATATAATATAATATTAAGCTTACTAAAAAACTCAAAACTTATTTTGACAATCGTTTAATACGGCATAGATTGCAAAATTTAATTGCGTTTCAGGCTAAATTGAATACCATGGATAAGCAAGTTGAAAAAATTGCACCCTACTCCAGGTGTACTGAACGAATTCCGATTTTGGCCCACATACGCCCGCTCAAGTGCAATCGGAAAGGGATAACATGGGGATCTGCATACTGATAAACCTGACGGATTGGAAAAGTCCCCTTCTAACGGACAAACGTTCTGCAGCGAGTCTGCCTTATATAAACTTTGTAAAAATATGATACACCTTACGATGCCCAGGCTAAAATATTAATATTTCGGCTATTAAATTTATATGTACCAATAAATGCGTTTTGATGTTCTCATCGAATCATAGAGCCAGATTATCTAAACTTATAATCTACATATGTTCGTATAATCTTCAAACATTAAAAAATATAGATTGTTAAAATTGTATTTTGTTTTTGTCCTTTGATTGTTATGTATTTTCGATTATTATCAAGTGTAGAGTAAAGTCAAATAAGAAAGTTATCGAAAGTTGGCAGCACTGCTTTCAATTGTAAGCCAATCGAATATGCAGAAATCGATATTGCCAATCGAAACTGCCATAAACAAACCGAAAAACGGCGACATAAAAGAGTTGTTTGTGGCGCAGTTTTTGTGCCGAAAAGAAAGGACCAGCTGAAGGTTGAGAAGAATATGGCAAGAATTCCTGACATAGTTGATCAATATACGATAATGACGGGAGATCGCGAAAGGATCAAAGATTTGCTATCCCATCGTTTAACCGAATGTGGTTGGCGGGATGAAGTGCGTCTGCTCTGCCGCGATATATTGTTTGAGAAGTACGGTAATAACGGTGTTGGCGTCGAGCAGCTGATAGCGGAGGTGACACCCAAGGCACGCACACTGGTACCAGATGCGGTGAAAAAGGAGTTGCTAATGAAAATACGCTCCATGCTGACCGAGGATGAGGCGGACAAGTAACTTAAAACAACAAAAAAAAAAACAACTCGAATCAAATATGTAAGATTCATAAGATATCATTAAAAAAAAAAGGATTAAGTTATATGCTATGTTTATTTATAGTCTATGTTCAATATACTACACATACAGTTTTCAATAATCAAATAAACTATTAACATAAAATGAGAGCGTTTTTCCTGCCTTTCGGAATGCATTCAGAGCGTACAAACATTGGCAGCATTGTCCAGGAACTCATAGTCAACATTAACAACAGCTGTCGTTGCGGGTACATGTCATAACGCCCGGTATCATAACGCCCCATTTTGGGCCTAAATTCGAAATATAGAACATATTTAATATTGATTTAATAATAGGTGATTTAAAGCGGCCCAGGCCAAAATTTTATAATTATATTTATATTCAGTATCGCGCGATATTTTAGAAAAAAAATGTTTGCCTGCAGCCTTAGCTAAGTAAATTTTGAGATTAAATAATAATGAATTTATACTTTATTGGTAAACTTTTAAATGATTTTCAACTATTTGTCTGCAATATGGGCAGAGCAATAGAGAATTACTTAAACGTTGTTCCAAATGTTTGTAGCACTCAGAGCATGTTTTGAAGTGGCTACAACTCAGAAGTACCACATCCGGCGGCTTATTTAGGCAAATAATATATCAATTTCGGTACTCTCATTGATTCTTGATGCACTTTACAAGTTTTTAGAAGTTGAGTGCGCTATGACACATTGAGAATGGACGATGTGACACTTTTGAATGTGTCATAGCGCACAAGGGCCTTGTGCCACAAAAATGTGTGTCATAATGCCCCCGGGCGTTATAAGTGTACATTTTTGAACCCAATCGAAATTCAGAACAGAGCCCTATGTAAAGATTTATAGACTTGCAATCGCTTAGTTTGCTTTAAATATCTTGAAAAAATCAAAAGTGCTTTCCATAAAACAGCTCATTTTTCGAAGAATTGTTTCAGTTCTGCTTTCGATCAAAACATTTGAAATCGGAGTTATTAGCTGTTCTGTTTTCGAAATAACAGAAACAGCTATGCCAAATTTCATAAAGTTAGAGCATCAAAGAAACACAAGAATTTGCCCATTTGCAAAAAAAACTGTACCAATTTCAGCATTATTTAAGAAATTTTTAATAAACTCAAACGAAATTGGACTCAGTTCCCATAACAACAATCGGTTGCTACACGCTTGATTAGTGCTTTTGATCGGGAATACCGCTGGTTCCCGTGAGACCAGAAACATAATATATACTAGTTCCCGACAATTTTGGCAAAACTTTGTATTTTATTCATATCAAAACTAATATGTTAATAAAGTTTTTGCATTTTGAATTCAAAACTTAGTTTGCATAGTAGCATGTACATGGATTACAAATAAAGTACATGTCTTAAAATGTAGCTAACCAAAAAATGAATGTCGGTGCAAATTTAAGAACAATTTTACTGAAGTTATTCATGTTATAGGGATATCAGGCGAAATTCGGGACCCACGGTGTATTTTTATACTCTTTATATTTAAAGTATATTGGGTCTGTGAAATGTCCGTCTGTCTGTATGAACGCACTCTTTTTCCACAGTTTTGAAGCTAGAGCAACCAAACTTGGTGTACATGTTGGTATATACCATAAGCAGACAAAGTGTCAAGATCGGAATCGTGAACGAATTTGTATCCCGATGCTTTCTCTACTACACACTTACTTCCTGTACCCATTAAAAATGTGTAAAAGGAAGTAATAAAGTACTTCTATATAAGTAGAATATGTATTTGCTGTCTTCTTCAATGCTAGTTATTATATATCGAAACTATTGATACTATCCAATAATGACAAATTACCATCTATAGGCAATACTTGAATGGCAGGACCTACTATGATGATGAAAGAAAATTAAATCAAATTCAAGACCCAATCGGTCAGCAAACAATTTCCTCATTTCTTATTTTGAGCTCGTCGAGTTAAGAGCTATTTTTTCTGGTTTTATTCTTATTTTTCTTAGTTATTTCTACTATCATCTCGGCACCACTTGCATTACATAGTTGGCTCATACCACCATGGGAACATTGTCGCAAATGCGTACCAAGTCTCGATGCCAGTTGGGCACACTCGACCTATATCTTATTTAATTTTATTTATTTTAATATATATAACATATGTACATGCGAATATTTGGTGTATTCTTTGCTTGTGGCCTGGAACAAACAAAACATAGTTGACATGGAGCGGAGAAGAAGTTGAATAGTCGGGTATGCAGTCTCAACTCAAATTTGAGTAAAATAAAAAATTAAATATAATAAATACTGCTTAAACATTGCAACTTATTTATAAGTAATAATATTAAACTCTATGTGCAACTAAAAAACATAAGTACAAAAATAAAAATGTAGAAATTTGTTATATATTAACTCTTTGAATTGGGAACAATGTGATTATAGCGACACACGCAACAGAAAGAGAGGGCATGCTCATAAGAATGAGCGAGAAAGGTACACTTATGAACAAGCTCTGAATGAAACATATTTTGTCTCGACAATAGTTTGATATTATCACTATTTCTGAGTTCTATTTATACTCTCTGTTCCCATTGAAAATGGGAAAAAGGGAGTTATAAAGTACTGCAAATGTGTGTAACAGGCAGAAGGCGACATTTCCGAATATGAAAGCTATATATATTCTTGATCAGCATCAACAGCCGAGTCGATTTAGACATGTCCGTCTGTCTGTCTGTCTGTCTGTCAGTCTGTCCGTCTGCTGTATGAACACACAGATTTCGGAGACTACAAGAGCTAGAGACACCAAACTTGGCATGCAGGTTTCTGTATACCATACGCAGATCAAGTTTATTTTAAATTTGGGATACACCCTGCATCCACAATTTAAAAGAAAAAGCTTTGATTTTTGGTACACACATATGTTGTATCAATGTTTATCAGCTGCGTAAATTTTATTATGATCGGATGCTGCTGAACTGCTTGAAGTGCAAGTTGGGAGCGGGGAGTCTTGTAGTCGGGCACACTCGACTAGAGCATTCTTACGTGTTTTTAGCTCAAAAATAAAACTTCAAACCTGATTATAACATTTACATGGAGAACTCAAGTCCTAGTAAAATTATATAAAAGTTAACAATATAATTACTATATTACTTACATATGTATTATTACTAACATTTTTCGGAGTGCGGTGCTACGCCCTGTACAAAATCATATTCGCACGAAAATTCCCACAGCCTCAAATTTTTCGAATAGGTTCGGATCGGGTGTTCGAACTTTAAGGAAAACTTCAGGTTCGGTTCAATAACCGGTTTTCGGAACCCCCGAACCGGAGGTTTTAGTTCGATCCCTAATTCATTGAAATTTAAAGCAATTAATGAAATTTTATCTAAATAAGTTTGGAATAATTTGGAATATTTTACATAAATATGAAAAACCCAATTTTCTCAAATGACCCAATTACCCAATTCGTAGTATTCAATACAATGTTTGACCCTGGTATTTGTAATGAGAAAACTTTGCACTAATAGATTTTAATCTTAACTAGTGCGAAATTCGGAACGAACATATGTGATCGTGGAGAAAGCAAGTTCTTCTGAAACTTGTATTTTAGAAATGGCTAAAACAAGATTTATTACGACTTTTCTTTTACGAGTATTCTAAAATTTTAATTTTTCTGATTTTTTTTACAAGTGAATAATTGTTTTCATAATCTTTTCTTCATATGAATCATAATTTGAAGTAAAATTTTAAGTTCGATTTATTTTTTGCACAGCAGAAAATTCACAAAAAAACTTCCAAAAAAATTAAGTGTTTGTCAAAATATATCTTCATTGAACCGAACCTTTTCTGTTGAAAAAGTGTTCCGGTTCGGGTTCTGGTTCATGGGCACAAATGTTCGGTTCATGGTCTGGTTCTGAGAACCCTAATAACTGAACCGGTTCTGCTGGGTTCGGCTCGGAGCCGGTTTGCAGTCTTGATTTTCATATAGATCTGTGAAAATGATTTTGAAGAAAATCGAACAAAAACTCAACTTTCGCCCTTTGTACCACCGACCTTCCACACAGTTGGGTGAATTTTCCGGAAAACTGGTATGCAGTCATTGTTGAAATTTCATATGGATTTCTGAAAATAAGTTTGAGCCCGATCGGGTGAGAAACAGCTTAATTGCATGCAACAATTTTCCGACCATTTTTCAACTTTTCAGGCGGTTCTGTGGAGGTTGGCAGTCTGAAGAAAATCGCAATAAAATTAAAGTTTCCTCCAAACAACCTTGACCACACATTTTCATCCCGGGGGGTGAATTTTACAGAAAATTGGTATGCAGTCATAAATTATTTTTTGTATAGATCTTTGAAAATGAGTTTTAAGCTGATCGGATGATAAACAAAATAGTTGGATACAACGGTTTTCCGCGAGTTTTCCACGTTTCCCGTGCGAAACTAAAACTACTGTGAAAATTTCAGCCTTCTAGCTCTTATGGTTAGGGCCCTGCCTCTTTATTCATCGTTTTTTAATCCTTTCGGCATAATCAATTTAACGTTTAGTAAAAAATCTTAGTTTTCAAAATATAGAATAGTAACAGAAAAACTAATGGCTCTTTTAAGGAAAGGCAAGCCAATATTGTTGCTGACATTTATTCAAAAACGAACATGTAAGTGATTTTTGATTATGCATCAAACCGGTTTCCGTTTTCAATTTCCGGAAACTTTGCTCATTCCTTCATTCAAATGAAAACGAACATGATTCGCAGAATCATGTTTGAAGTGAAAATGGGAATATTAAAGTCAAAATCATTTTAGTAATAGTGGAAACTGGAAATTATATATTTAATTAGCTTACAAAAATAATTTATAATTTTTATGTTTGACGTCCAGGTCCATTTTACATGCAGGGGAAAAATTACGCATTTTAACGAAGCTCGATGCCGAAATTTCACTTTCCATAATAATAACTATAGCAACAATTATTTGAATATTAAGCTTATTAAAATAATGACTAGCAATATCAACATTCAGAATAAAGATGCATACGATAGAGTAATGATGAATCAGTTAAAGCTGAATAGAGAATCGCAGCAACATCACAACCAAAAGTCGTTGGATATTATATATGCGGACAGGACCTTAAAAAGGCATAATTCGAATATGGAGCAAATACAGGATCGGCCTAAAAACTTAAAACTTATTTTGACAATCGTTTAATACGGCATAGATTGCAAAATTTAATTGCGTTTCAGGCTAAATTGAATACCATGGATAAGCAAGTTGAAAAAATTGCACCCTACTCCAAGTGTACTGAACGAATTCCGATTTTGGCCCACATACGCCCGCTCATGTGCAATCGGAAAGGGATAACATGGGGATCTGCATATTGATAAACCAGACGGATTGGAAAAGTCCCCTTCTAAACTCGTATCGTATCGTATCGTTTCGCTTCGCATTCGCCAACGGACGTGTTTTTTTTCTTGCTCCTCGCATTTGTTTATTTTTCCTCGTTTTAAACGTTTTATTTTGCGTCTTTTTTGCTTATTAATAATCAGTGACTTGTGTTAAACATCGGTTGTGTGAAACACAGTCATTATAGTCTTTAACAGACTATTTTCTTAAATTAATTTTTCAATTTGTGTTTAAACACAACAACAAACGTTTGTGCAGTTGCACTGTTTTGTTTTTGTGTTTTTACTCTCGCTAAGTCTCGCTCAACGCGCTCTATCCATAAACTCTCTCTCCCGCGCTTTCATTAAATTAAACACAACAACAAACGTTTGTGCAATTGCACTGTTTTGTTTTTGTGTGTTTACTCTCGCTAAGTCTCGCTCAACGCGCTCTATCCATAAACTCTCTCTCCCGCGCTTTCATTAATTTTGGTGGTGGCTGTGGTTTAGCTTGCTCTTTTCCCTCTCTAAACCTATTCCGTTGTGCTTTCGGTCGTCGCGCTCGCGCAGTTGTTGTTTTTTGTGTTTAGTATTTTCTTTTAGTGTTGTTGTTGTTGTGTGTAAGTAACTAACAGCAGTACTTGCGATTAACCCTAGTGTGCATATTTATTTTCTATTTTTTATTTTTTTATTTATTTTACTTATTTTGTTTGCGTCTAATTTAATTATTTTCTCAGTGCCCTTATTTTTTTTACTTTTATTCTTTTATAATCAATTTAAGTAGCTTTGCCTTTTAAAAATGTATGTCTGCTACAATAAAAATTGCCAGGTTCGAGCAAACGTGAAGATGGGTTTTGTTTGTTGCTGGCTGTGTAATAATGTCTCACACGAAAAATGTGCTGGCCTTAACGGCCGTATTATTGACCTGATTGTGTCCAAATCAGGCTTAAAATGGACATGTGAATCTTGTAGGGATATTGAAAGGGATATGATGGGATTCATGAGGCAGACTAAGATGGGCTTTGGAGATATTTTCGGGCGGTTTAAAAAACTGTTCGATGGTTTCTCGGCTTTGGACAGGGAATTCAAAGGTATGAAACTTTTGAATGAGTCTCCAAAGCGTAAAAAGGCCAATCTTAGGTTGTCAATTGGCCCTATTGAACTTTCTGTCCCAACACATTTGTCCATACCATCCGCTCCATCATTAATACATTTTTCATCCCCATCTCCTCACACCACTCTCAGTATGAACGAAAACAAGGACTTACCCATGGATGTTGTTCATACTGAAACCGAAGAGATTTCTGATCCGGGGTGTAGTAGTTTGACTGCTATATCTGCGGGATCAAATAGTCCATCAATCGAGGCTGTAGCTTCACCTGAAGTTACTGCTGCGGTTGATAATAAGACTCTTGTAGGTGTTCCACCAAAAAAACAAATTTTTGTTTCTAGGCTTGCCCCTGGTACCACATCTGATGATGTCAAGGCCTTTATTCAGGCCAAATATCAAGCCAATATTACGGTGGAAAAATTCAAATTTTCATATATTCGGGAAATTTCTTCATTTAAAATAAGTGTTCCTGCCGAACATTTCAATAAAATTTGTTGCAAAGAGTTTTGGCCTGACCACTTAATTATAAAAGAATATACTGCAAAAAAGAAAAATCGGATCCCGGTTGCACTTCCTTCATTACCTGGTAGTAGCAGTAGAACTAACACTCAACCTCAGGTAGTTTCTGATAGCACAAAAAACTAAAATCCTCCCTCTCACTAGGCTATCAGAATGTAAGAGGTATTTGTACTAAACTTACTTATCTTTATTTAAATAGTCTTTCCTTTAATTTGAATGTCATTGCCTTTTCCGAAACTTGGCTGCCTGATATTCTTAGCTCTGAAATTTTCATAAACAAATTCTCCATCTATCGATAAGATCGCCCATTTCGTCGAGGTGGCGGTGTACTTATCGCCGTTAATGCTGATTTAGCTTCTGAATTAGTAGTGACCGATAATTCGATAGATATTGAATTTGTTGCTATTAAATTGTGTATTTGTGGTGTATCGCTGTTTATTACTTGTTCTTACATTCCTCCTTCTTCTGATAATTCTGTTTATTTAGATCATTCTTCTGCTATTAGTTCTGTTATATCTATGCTTTCCGATCGCGACTTTCATGTAGTTCTTGGTGATTTCAATATTACTGGAACTACATGGATTTCTAGTTCCAATACTAATGTTTTGACTGCCATGGGTCAAAATGATTTTCTGGACAATTTATTTGGGATGTCATTGTGTCAAATAAATAATATCCCGAATTCTTTGAACAGATTTCTTGATTTGATTTTTGCTTTAGATCCCTCTTTTTTATCTATCTCCCGTACAGAACCTATATCCTATCCTGAAGATCCTTATCATCCAACTTTGGAGGTGCTGATGGATTTGCCATTCCGGGTGTTAAGTCCTTGTAACAACCCTACGGGTCGAGTTCGCCTTTTTCGGAAAACCGATTTTCATAAACTGTCTCAGCTTTTATCGCAGACTGATTGGTCTCAGCTATATAGGTGCAGAGACATGGATTGTGCAATTACGATTTTTTATGCAACTTTAAACTCTTTACTTGAAATATGTGTCCCAATGTGTAATCCACGTAGGTCTAACAAACCTGTTTGGTTTACACGGGATTTAACATACTTGAAAAATAGAAAGTCAAGATTATATAAAAAATTCAAGGAAACTGGCTCCTCTTTTGATTTCTCACAATTTCTGATTGCTCGATCCAGCTTCTCTGCCCTGAATAGCCAGTGTTATAAGGATTACCTTAGAAAATGTAGGCTGCAGTTTCAACAGGACCCTAAACAGTTTTATACCTTCGTTAATGCGAAACGTAATTCATCAGCACTTCCATCAACCGTATATTTTGAAAAAATTACTGCAGACACAAATCAGGCTATCACCGATATGTTTGCTGATTTTTTTCAAACGACTTACAGTTCTTATACTAACCATTTAGATTTGTCTTATCCTTATCATGTAAATGTCTCTAATTGCATTTTTGAACCTTTGATCACAGAAGGTTCGCTACTGAGCGATCTAAAAGCCATTAAACCCGTATTTTCACAGGGGCCTGATGGAATACCAGGCTGTATACTTAAGTACTGTGCAGAAGGTCTTTTGAGACCCCTTTATAACTTATTTAATCGTTCCGTGGAGTTGTGCATTTTTCCAATGATTTGGAAAGAATCATTCATAATTCCTCTCCTCAAAAAAGGAAACAAGTCTAATGTTCAAAACTATAGAGGTATCTCTAAGTTGTCCGCCATCCTTAAAATTTTTGAGAAATTAATAACTTGTCAACTACAACATTTTTGTAGATCTATTGTTTCACCCAGCCAGCATGAGTTTGTGAAATATAGATCTACTACCACTAACTTATTGGAATTCACCTCTTTTGTTATAAGGGGCTTTCAAAATAAAATGCAAACAGATGTAATTTACACTGATTTCAGTAAAGCTTTTGACTCCGTTGATCATTCCCTTTTAATTCATAAGCTTAATCTTTTTGGATTACCAAATAGCTTAATTCTTTGGATCTCTAGTTATCTAAATTTAAGAACCCAAAAAGTTCATTTTAAAGGCTTAGCTTCTAAGTCTGTTCAAGTTACTTCTGGAGTACCACAAGGAAGCCATCTCGGCCCTTTATTATTTACTCTTTTTATTAATGACTTGCCTTCTGTAATAAATCACTCTCGGGTACTAATGTACGCCGACGATGTAAAGCTCTGTTTGTCTGCTAATAACTCTCTATCTGGTCAGAATTTGCAAACTGATCTTGATAGTTTTCAAACTTGGTGTCGAGTAAATTTATTAAATATTAATTGCAGTAAGTGTAACGTAATGTCCTTTTATAGGCGAATGCCATATTTTAATAACTATTTTCTTAATGGTAAGCCACTTGAACGTATTGAGTCGGTTGTTGATTTGGTTATTCTTTTAGATCCCAAGCTTAAGTTTGACAAGCATATCTTATCGATGACTAATCGTGCCTATGGAGTCCTTGGTTTCATAAAGCGTTGGTCAAAGGAATTTGACGATCCCTACGTTACTAAAACTCTTTATACCTCACTTGTTCGACCAATTCTGGAATATGGATCTTGTATATGGTGTCCCCAGTACAAGATTCATCAGGACAGAATAGAGTCTATACAAAAACAATTTCTTCTCTTTGCCCTCCGGGGCTTTAATTTGAATCCTAACATTCGCATGCCTCCTTACCGTAGTAAGAGTCTACTAATAAATCTCCCCTCTCTTTCTGATCGTAGAACCATGCTTGGTATAATATTTTTACATAAACTAATTAACGGCGAAATTGATTCTTCTGAATTAATCAGCCAAATTAGTTTTGCTATTCCTATTAGAAGTACAAGAAACTTTCTCCCTCTTTCTCTTCAAACCTGCAGTACTAACTACGCTATTCATAACCCTTTTCGTATTTTATGTTCTGATTATAACAATCTTTTTCATGTTATAAGTAATGCTACATCTATTCCTGTTCCTACACTTAGAACTTCACTCCTTTCTCACCTATCCAATTCGTGGGTCTTGTATTTCATATTTTTGTATTTTTTTTTTTTTTTTTTTGTATTGTTTTTGCCTGTATTTATTTGTTTGTATCTTTAGTGTATTTCTAACATACTAACTTCTTGATCTGATTGGGTTTTTTCTGGGTTTTCCCCAATCCAGGCAACTAATGTTGGATCGATTTTTTTGAGGCTTATTACCCAGATATATTTTTTATATTTTTTAATTTTTTATTTTATGCTTTTTTTAATTTAAAATTTTTTAAATTTTAATAATAATTTTAATAATAATTTTATTTCATTTTTAAATTTTAACTTTTTCTGTGTCGATTGTTATTGGTCGACATTAAACTAAATTAAATAAATAAAATAAAGGACAAACGTTCTGCAGCGAGTCTGCCTTATATAAACTTTGTAAAAATAAGATACACCTTACGATGCCCAGGCTAAAATATTAATATTTCGGCTATTAAATTTATATGTACCAATAAATACGTTTTGATGTTCTCATCGAATCATAGAGCCAGATTATCTAAACTTATAATCTACATATGTTCGTATAATCTTCAAACATTAAAAAATATAAATTGTTAAAATTGTATTTTGTTTTTGTCCTTTGATTGTTATGTATTTTCGATTATTATCAAGTGTAGAGTAAAGTCAAATAAGAAAGTTATCGAAAGTTGGCAGCACTGCTTTCAATTGTAAGCCAATCGAATATGCAGAAATCGATATTGCCAATCGATACTGCCATAAACAAACCGAAAAACGGCGACATAAAAGAGTTGTTTGTGGCGCAGTTTTTGTGCCGAAAAGAAAGGACCAGCTGAAGGTTGAGAAGAATATGGCAAGAATTCCTGACATAGTTGATCAATATACGATAATGACGGGAGATCGCGAAAGGATCAAAGATTTGCTATCCCATCGTTTAACCGAATGTGGTTGGCGGGATGAAGTGCGTCTGCTCTGCCGCGATATATTGTTTGAGAAGTACGGTAATAACGGTGTTGGCGTCGAGCAGCTGATAGCGGAGGTGACACCCAAGGCACGCACACTGGTACCAGATGCGGTGAAAAAGGAGTTGCTAATGAAAATACGCTCCATGCTGACCGAGGATGAGGCGGACAAGTAACTTAAAACAACAACAACAACAAAAAACAACTCGAATCAAATATGTAAGATTCATAAGATATCATTAAAAAAAAAAAGGATTAAGTTATATACTATGTTTATTTATAGTCTATGTTCAATATACTACACATACAGTTTTCAATAATCAAATAAACTATTTACATAAAATGCCTTTCGGAATGCATTCAGAGCGTACAAACATTGGCAGCATTGTCCAGGAACTCATAGTCAACATTAACAACAGCTGTCGTTGCGGGTACATGTCATAACGCCCGGTGTCATAACGCCCCATTTTGGGCCTAAATTCGTAATATAGAACATATTTAATATTAATTTAATAATAGGTGATTTAAAGCGGCCCAGGCCAAAATTTTATAATTATATTTATATTCAGTATCGCGCGATATTTTAGAAAAAAAATGTTTGCCTGCAGCCTTAGCTAAGTAAATTTTGAGATTAAATAATAATGAATTTATACTTTATTGGTAAACTTTTAAATGTTTTTCAACTATTTGTCTGCAATATGGGCAGAGCAATAGAGAATTACTTAAACGTTGTTCCAAATGTTTGTAGCACTCAGAGCATGTTTTGAAGTGGCTACAACTCAGAAGTACCACATCCGGCGGCTTATTTAGGCAAATAATATATCAATTTCGGTACTCTCATTGATTCTTGATGCACTTTACAAGTTTTTAGAAGTTGAGTGCGCTATGACACATTGAGAATGGACGATGTGACACTTTTGAATGTGTCATAGCGCACAAGGGCCTTGTGCCACAAAAATGTGTGTCATAATGCCCCCGGGCGTTATAAGTGTACATTTTTGAACCCAATCGAAATTCAGAACAGAGCCCTATGTAAAGATTTATAGACTTGCAATCGCTTAGTTTGCTTTAAATATCTTGAAAAAATCAAAAGTGCTTTCCATAAAACAGCTCATTTTTCGAAGAATTGTTTCAGTTCTGCTTTCGATCAAAACATTTGAAATCGGAGTTATTAGCTGTTCTGTTTTCGAAATAACAGAAACAGCTATGCCAAATTTCATAAAGTTAGAGCATCAAAGAAACACAAGAATTTGCCCATTTGCAAAAAAAACTGTACCAATTTCAGCATTATTTAAGAAATTTTTAATAAACTCAAACGAAATTGGACTCAGTTCCCATAACAACAATCGGTTGCTACACGCTTGATTAGTGCTTTTGATCGGGAATACCGCTGGTTCCCGTGAGACCAGAAACATAATATATACTAGTTCCCGACAATTTTGGCAAAACTTTGTATTTTATTCATATCAAAACTAATATGTTAATAAAGTTTTTGCATTTTGAATTCAAAACTTAGTTTGCATAGTAGCATGTACATGGATTACAAATAAAGTACATGTCTTAAAATGTAGCTAACCAAAAAATGAATGTCGGTGCAAAATTAAGAACAATTTTACTGAAGTTATTCATGTTATAGGGATATCAGGCGGAATTCGGGACCCACGGTGTATTTTTATACTCTTTATATTTAAAGTATATTGGGTTTGTGAAATGTCCGTCTGTCTGTATGAACGCACTCTTTTTCCACAGTTTTGAAGCTAGAGCAACCAAACTTGGTGTACATGTTGGTATATACCATAAGCAGACAAAGTGTCAAGATCGGAATCGTGAACGAATTTGTATCCCGATGCTTTCTCTACTACACACTTACTTCCTGTACCCATTAAAAATGTGTAAAAGGAAGTAATAAAGTACTTCTATATAAGTAGAATATGTATTTGCTGTCTTCTTCAATGCTAGTTATTATATATCGAAACTATTGATACTATCCAATAATGACAAATTACCATCTATAGGCAATACTTGAATGGCAGGACCTACTATGATGATGAAAGAAAATTAAATCAAATTCAAGACCCAATCGGTCAGCAAACAATTTCCTCATTTCTTATTTTGAGCTCGTCGAGTTAAGAGCTATTTTTTCTGGTTTTATTCTTATTTTTCTTAGTTATTTCTACTATCATCTCGGCACCACTTGCATTACATAGTTGGCTCATACCACCATGGGAACATTGTCGCAAATGCGTACCAAGTCTCGATGCCAGTTGGGCACACTCGACCTATATCTTATTTAATTTTATTTATTTTAATATATATAACATATGTACATGCGAATATTTGGTGTATTCTTTGCTTGTGGCCTGGAACAAACAAAACATAGTTGACATGGAGCGGAGAAGAAGTTGAATAGTCGGGTATGCAGTCTCAACTCAAATTTGAGTAAAATAAAAAATTAAATATAATAAATACTGCTTAAACATTGCAACTTATTTATAAGTAATAATATTAAACTCTATGTGCAACTAAAAAACATAAGTACAAAAATAAAAATGTAGAAATTTGTTATATATTAACTCTTTGAATTGGGAACAATGTGATTATAGCGACACACGCAACAGAAAGAGAGGGCATGCTCATAAGAATGAGCGAGAAAGGTACACTTATGAACAAGCTCTGAATGAAACATATTTTGTCTCGACAATAGTTTGATATTATCACTATTTCTGAGTTCTATTTATACTCTCTGTTCCCATTGAAAATGGGAAAAAGGGAGTTATAAAGTACTGCAAATGTGTGTAACAGGCAGAAGGCGACATTTCCGAATATGAAAGCTATATATATTCTTGATCAGCATCAACAGCCGAGTCGATTTAGACATGTCCGTCTGTCTGTCTGTCTGTCAGTCTGCTGTATGAACACACAGATTTCGGAGACTACAAGAGCTAGAGACACCAAACTTGGCATGCAGGTTTCTGTATACCATACGCAGATCAAGTTTATTTTAAATTTGGGATACACCCTGCATCCACAATTTAAAAGAAAAAGCTTTGATTTTTGGTACACACATATGTTGTATCAATGTTTATCAGCTGCGTAAATTTTATTATGATCGGATGCTGCTGAACTGCTTGAAGTGCAAGTTGGGAGCGGGGAGTCTTGTAGTCGGGCACACTCGACTAGAGCATTCTTACGTGTTTTTAGCTCAAAAATAAAACTTCAAACCTGATTATAACATTTACATGGAGAACTCAAGTCCTAGTAAAATTATATAAAAGTTAACAATATAATTACTATATTACTTACATATGTATTATTACTAACATTTTTCGGAGTGCGGTGCTACGCCCTGTACAAAATCATATTCGCACGAAAATTCCCACAGCCTCAAATTTTTCGAATAGGTTCGGATCGGGTGTTCGAACTTTAAGGAAAACTTCAGGTTCGGTTCAATAACCGGTTTTCGGAACCCCCGAACCGGAGGTTTTAGTTCGATCCCTAATTCATTGAAATTTGAAGCAATTAATGAAATTTTATCTAAATAAGTTTGGAATAATTTGGAATATTTTACATAAATATGAAAAACCCAATTTTCTCAAATGACCCAATTACCCAATTCGTAGTATTCAATACAATGTTTGACCTTGGTATTTGTAATGAGAAAACTTTGCACTAATAGATTTTAATCTTAACTAGTGCGAAATTCGGAACGAACAAATGTGATCGTGGAGAAAGCAAGTTCTTCTGAAACTTGTATTTTAGAAATGGCTAAAACAAGATTTATTACGACTTTTCTTTTACGAGTATTCTAAAATTTTAATTTTTCTGATTTTTTTTACAAGTGAATAATTGTTTTCATAATCTTTTCTTCATATGAATCATAATTTGAAGTAAAATTTTAAGTTCGATTTATTTTTTGCACAGCAGAAAATTCACAAAAAAACTTCCAAAAAAATTAAGTGTTTGTCAAAATATATCTTCATTGAACCGAACCTTTTCTGTTGAAAAAGTGTTCCGGTTCGGGTTCTGGTTCATGGGCACAAATGTTCGGTTCATGGTCTGGTTCTGAGAACCCTAATAACTGAACCGGTTCTGCTGGGTTCGGCTCGGAGCCGGTTTGCAGTCTTGATTTTCATATAGATCTGTGAAAATGATTTTGAAGAAAATCGAACAAAAACTCAACTTTCGCCCTTTGTACCACCGACCTTCCACACAGTTGGGTGAATTTTCCGGAAAACTGGTATGCAGTCATTGTTGAAATTTCATATGGATTTCTGAAAATAAGTTTGAGCCCGATCGGGTGAGAAACAGCTTAATTGCATGCAACAATTTTCCGACCATTTTTCAACTTTTCAGGCGGTTCTGTGGAGGTTGGCAGTCTGAAGAAAATCGCAATAAAATTAAAGTTTCCTCCAAACAACCTTGACCACACATTTTCATCCCGGGGGGTGAATTTTACAGAAAATTGGTATGCAGTCATAAATTATTTTTTGTATAGATCTTTGAAAATGAGTTTTAAGCTGATCGGATGATAAACAAAATAGTTGGATACAACGGTTTTCCGCGAGTTTTCCACGTTTCCCGTGCGAAACTAAAACTACTGTGAAAATTTCAGCCTTCTAGCTCTTATGGTTAGGGCCCTGCCTCTTTATTCATCGTTTTTTAATCCTTTCGGCATAATCAATTTAACGTTTAGTAAAAAATCTTAGTTTTCAAAATATAGAATAGTAACAGAAAAAATAATGGCTCTTTTAAGGAAAGGCAAGCCAATATTGTTGCTGACATTTATTCAAAAACGAACATGTAAGTGATTTTTGATTATGCATCAAACCGGTTTCCGTTTTCAATTTCCGGAAACTTTGCTCATTCCTTCATTCAAATGAAAACGAACATGATTCGCAGAATCATGTTTGAAGTGAAAATGGGAATATTAAAGTCAAAATCATTTTAGTAATAGTGGAAACTGGAAATTATATATTTAATTAGCTTACAAAAATAATTTATAATTTTTATGTTTGACGTCCAGGTCCATTTTACATGCAGGGGAAAAATTACGCATTTTAACGAAGCTCGATGCCGAAATTTCACTTTCCATAATAATAACTATAGCAACAATTATTTGAATATTAAGCTTATTAAAATAATGACTAGCAATATCAACATTCAGAATAAAGATGCATACGATAGAGTAATGATGAATCAGTTAAAGCTGAATAGAGAATCGCAGCAACATCACAACCAAAAGTCGTTGGATATTATATATGCGGACAGGACCTTAAAAAGGCATAATTCGAATATGGAGCAAATACAGGATCGGCCTAAAAACTTAAAACTTATTTTGACAATCGTTTAATACGGCATAGATTGCAAAATTTAATTGCGTTTCAGGCTAAATTGAATACCATGGATAAGCAAGTTGAAAAAATTGCACCCTACTCCAAGTGTACTGAACGAATTCCGATTTTGGCCCACATACGCCCGCTCATGTGCAATCGGAAAGGGATAACATGGGGATCTGCATATTGATAAACCAGACGGATTGGAAAAGTCCCCTTCTAAACTCGTATCGTATCGTATCGTTTCGCTTCGCATTCGCCAACGGACGTGTTTTTTTTCTTGCTCCTCGCATTTGTTTATTTTTCCTCGTTTTAAACGTTTTATTTTGCGTCTTTTTTGCTTATTAATAATCAGTGACTTGTGTTAAACATCGGTTGTGTGAAACACAGTCATTATAGTCTTTAACAGACTATTTTCTTAAATTAATTTTTCAATTTGTGTTTAAACACAACAACAAACGTTTGTGCAGTTGCACTGTTTTGTTTTTGTGTTTTTACTCTCGCTAAGTCTCGCTCAACGCGCTCTATCCATAAACTCTCTCTCCCGCGCTTTCATTAAATTAAACACAACAACAAACGTTTGTGCAATTGCACTGTTTTGTTTTTGTGTGTTTACTCTCGCTAAGTCTCGCTCAACGCGCTCTATCCATAAACTCTCTCTCCCGCGCTTTCATTAATTTTGGTGGTGGCTGTGGTTTAGCTTGCTCTTTTCCCTCTCTAAACCTATTCCGTTGTGCTTTCGGTCGTCGCGCTCGCGCAGTTGTTGTTTTTTGTGTTTAGTATTTTCTTTTAGTGTTGTTGTTGTTGTGTGTAAGTAACTAACAGCAGTACTTGCGATTAACCCTAGTGTGCATATTTATTTTCTATTTTTTATTTTTTTATTTATTTTACTTATTTTGTTTGCGTCTAATTTAATTATTTTCTCAGTGCCCTTATTTTTTTTACTTTTATTCTTTTATAATCAATTTAAGTAGCTTTGCCTTTTAAAAATGTATGTCTGCTACAATAAAAATTGCCAGGTTCGAGCAAACGTGAAGATGGGTTTTGTTTGTTGCTGGCTGTGTAATAATGTCTCACACGAAAAATGTGCTGGCCTTAACGGCCGTATTATTGACCTGATTGTGTCCAAATCAGGCTTAAAATGGACATGTGAATCTTGTAGGGATATTGAAAGGGATATGATGGGATTCATGAGGCAGACTAAGATGGGCTTTGGAGATATTTTCGGGTGGTTTAAAAAACTGTTCGATGGTTTCTCGGCTTTGGACAGGGAATTCAAAAGTATGAAACTTTTGAATGAGTCTCCAAAGCGTAAAAAGGCCAATCTTAGGTTGTCAATTGGCCCTATTGAACTTTCTGTCCCAACACATTTGTCCATACCATCCGCTCCATCATTAATACATTTTTCATCCCCATCTCCTCACACCACTGTCAGTATGAACGAAAACAAGGACTTACCCATGGATGTTGTTCATACTGAAACCGAAGAGATTTCTGATCCGGGGTGTAGTAGTTTGACTGCTATATCTGCGGGATCAAATAGTCCATCAATCGAGGCTGTAGCTTCACCTGAAGTTACTGCTGCGGTTGATAATAAGACTCTTGTAGGTGTTCCACCAAAAAAACAAATTTTTGTTTCTAGGCTTGCCCCTGGTACCACATCTGATGATGTCAAGGCCTTTATTCAGGCCAAATATCAAGCCAATATTACGGTGGAAAAATTCAAATTTTCATATATTCGGGAAATTTCTTCATTTAAAATAAGTGTTCCTGCCGAACATTTCAATAAAATTTGTTGCAAAGAGTTTTGGCCTGACCACTTAATTATAAAAGAATATACTGCAAAAAAGAAAAATCGGATCCCGGTTGCACTTCCTTCATTACCTGGTAGTAGCAGTAGAACTAACACTCAACCTCAGGTAGTTTCTGATAGCACAAAAAACTAAAATCCTCCCTCTCACTAGGCTATCAGAATGTAAGAGGTATTTGTACTAAACTTACTTATCTTTATTTAAATAGTCTTTCCTTTAATTTGAATGTCATTGCCTTTTCCGAAACTTGGCTAAGGCCTGATATTCTTAGCTCTGAAATGTTCATAAACAAATTCTCCATCTATCGATAAGATCGCCCATTTCGTCGAGGTGGCGGTGTACTTATCGCCGTTAATGCTGATTTAGCTTCTGAATTAGTAGTGACCGATAATTCGATAGATATTGAATTTGTTGCTATTAAATTGTGTATTTGTGGTGTATCGCTGTTTATTACTTGTTCTTACATTCCTCCTTCTTCTGATAATTCTGTTTATTTAGATCATTCTTCTGCTATTAGTTCTGTTATATCTATGCTTTCCGGTCGCGACTTTCATGTAGTTCTTGGTGATTTCAATATTACTGGAACTACATGGATTTCTAGTTCCAATACTAATGTTTTGACTGCCACGGGTCAAAATGATTTTCTGGACAATTTATTTGGGATGTCATTGTGTCAAATAAATAATATCCCGAATTCTTTGAACAGATTTCTTGATTTGATTTTTGCTTTAGATCCCTCTTTCTTATCTATCTCCCGTACAGAACCTATATCCTATCCTAAAGATCCTTATCATCCAACTTTGGAGGTGCTGATGGATTTGCCATCCCGGGTGTTAAGTCCTTGTAACAACCCTACGGGTCGAGTTCGCCTTTTTCGGAAAACCGATTTTCATAAACTGTCTCAGCTTTTATCGCAGACTGATTGGTCTCAGCTATATAGGTGCAGAGACATGGATTGTGCAATTACGATTTTTTATGCAACTTTAAACTCTTTACTTGAAATATGTGTCCCAATGTGTAATCCACGTAGGTCTAACAAACCTGTTTGGCTTACACGGGATTTAACATACTTGAAAAATAGAAAGTCAAGATTATATAAAAAATTCAAGGAAACTGGCTCCTCTTTTGATTTCTCACAATTTCTGATTGCTCGATCCAGCTTCTCTGCCCTGAATAGCCAGTGTTATAAGGATTACCTTAGAAAATGTAGGCTGCAGTTTCAACAGGACCCTAAACAGTTTTATACCTTCGTTAATGCGAAACGTAATTCATCAGCACTTCCATCAACCGTATATTTTGAAAAAATTACTGCAGACAAAAATCAGGCTATCACCGATTTGTTTGCTGATTTTTTTCAAACGACTTACAGTTCTTATACTAACCATTTAGATTTGTCTTATCCTTATCATGTAAATGTCTCTAATTGCATTTTTGAACCTTTGATCACAGAAGGTTCGCTACTGAGCGATCTAAAAGCCATTAAACCCGTATTTTCACAGGGGCCTGATGGAATACCAGGCTGTATACTTAAGTACTGTGCAGAAGGTCTTTTGAGACCCCTTTATAACTTATTTAATCGTTCCGTGGAGTTGTGCATTTTTCCAATGATTTGGAAAGAATCATTCATAATTCCTCTCCTCAAAAAAGGAAACAAGTCTAATGTTCAAAACTATAGAGGTATCTCTAAGTTGTCCGCCATCCTTAAAATTTTTGAGAAATTAATAACTTGTCAACTACAACATTTTTGTAGATCTATTGTTTCACCCAGCCAGCATGAGTTTGTGAAATATAGATCTACTACCACTAACTTATTGGAATTCACCTCTTTTGTTATAAGGGGCTTTCAAAATAAAATGCAAACAGATGTAATTTACACTGATTTCAGTAAAGCTTTTGACTCCGTTGATCATTCCCTTTTAATTCATAAGCTTAATCTTTTTGGATTACCAAATAGCTTAATTCTTTGGATCTCTAGTTATCTAAATTTAAGAACCCAAAAAGTTCATTTTAAAGGCTTAGCTTCTAAGTCTGTTCAAGTTACTTCTGGAGTACCACAAGGAAGCCATCTCGGCCCTTTATTATTTACTCTTTTTATTAATGACTTGCCTTCTGTAAAAAATCACTCTCGGGTACTAATGTACGCCGACGATGTAAAGCTCTGTTTGTCTGCTAATAACTCTCTATCTGGTCAGAATTTGCAAACTGATCTTGATAGTTTTCAAACTTGGTGTCGAGTAAATTTATTAAATATTAATTGCAGTAAGTGTAACGTAATGTCCTTTTATAGGCGAATGCCATATTTTAATAACTATTTTCTTAATGGTAAGCCACTTGAACGTATTGAGTCGGTTGTTGATTTGGTTATTCTTTTAGATCCCAAGCTTAAGTTTGACAAGCATATCTTATCGATGACTAATCGTGCCTATGGAGTCCTTGGTTTCATAAAGCGTTGGTCAAAGGAATTTGACGATCCCTACGTTACTAAAACTCTTTATACCTCACTTGTTCGACCAATTCTGGAATATGGATCTTGTATATGGTGTCCCCAGTACAAGATTCATCAGGACAGAATAGAGTCTATACAAAAACAATTTCTTCTCTTTGCCCTCCGGGGCTTTAATTTGAATCCTAACATTCGCATGCCTCCTTACCGTAGTAGACTCTTACTAATAAATCTCCCCTCTCTTTCTGATCGTAGAACCATGCTTGGTATAATATTTTTACATAAACTAATTAACGGCGAAATTGATTCTTCTGAATTAATCAGCCAAATTAGTTTTGCTATTCCTATTAGAAGTACAAGAAACTTTCTCCCTCTTTCTCTTCAAACCTGCAGTACTAACTACGCTATTCATAACCCTTTTCGTATTTTATGTTCTGATTATAACAATCTTTTTCATGTTATAAGTAATGCTACATCTATTCCTGTTCCTACACTTAGAACTTCACTCCTTTCTCACCTATCCAATTCGTGGGTCTTGTATTTCATATTTTTGTATTTTTTTTTTTTTTTTTTTGTATTGTTTTTGCCTGTATTTATTTGTTTGTATCTTTAGTGTATTTCTAACATACTAACTTCTTGATCTGATTGGGTTTTTTCTGGGTTTTCCCCAATCCAGGCAACTAATGTTGGATCGATTTTTTTGAGGCTTATTACCCAGATATATTTTTTATATTTTTTAATTTTTTATTTTATGCTTTTTTTAATTTAAAATTTTTTAAATTTTAATAATAATTTTAATAATAATTTTATTTCATTTTTAAATTTTAACTTTTTCTGTGTCGATTGTTATTGGTCGACATTAAACTAAATTAAATAAATAAAATAAAGGACAAACGTTCTGCAGCGAGTCTGCCTTATATAAACTTTGTAAAAATATGATACACCTTACGATGCCCAGGCTAAAATATTAATATTTCGGCTATTAAATTTATATGTACCAATAAATACGTTTTGATGTTCTCATCGAATCATAGAGCCAGATTATCTAAACTTATAATCTACATATGTTCGTATAATCTTCAAACATTAAAAAATATAAATTGTTAAAATTGTATTTTGTTTTTGTCCTTTGATTGTTATGTATTTTCGATTATTATCAAGTGTAGAGTAAAGTCAAATAAGAAAGTTATCGAAAGTTGGCAGCACTGCTTTCAATTGTAAGCCAATCGAATATGCAGAAATCGATATTGCCAATCGATACTGCCATAAACAAACCGAAAAACGGCGACATAAAAGAGTTGTTTGTGGCGCAGTTTTTGTGCCGAAAAGAAAGGACCAGCTGAAGGTTGAGAAGAATATGGCAAGAATTCCTGACATAGTTGATCAATATACGATAATGACGGGAGATCGCGAAAGGATCAAAGATTTGCTATCCCATCGTTTAACCGAATGTGGTTGGCGGGATGAAGTGCGTCTGCTCTGCCGCGATATATTGTTTGAGAAGTACGGTAATAACGGTGTTGGCGTCGAGCAGCTGATAGCGGAGGTGACACCCAAGGCACGCACACTGGTACCAGATGCGGTGAAAAAGGAGTTGCTAATGAAAATACGCTCCATGCTGACCGAGGATGAGGCGGACAAGTAACTTAAAACAACAACAACAACAAAAAACAACTCAAATCAAATATGTAAGATTCATAAGATATCATTAAAAAAAAAAAGGATTAAGTTATATACTATGTTTATTTATAGTCTATGTTCAATATACTACACATACAGTTTTCAATAATCAAATAAACTATTTACATAAAATGCCTTTCGGAATGCATTCAGAGCGTACAAACATTGGCAGCATTGTCCAGGAACTCATAGTCAACATTAACAACAGCTGTCGTTGCGGGTACATGTCATAACGCCCGGTGTCATAACGCCCCATTTTGGGCCTAAATTCGTAATATAGAACATATTTAATATTAATTTAATAATAGGTGATTTAAAGCGGCCCAGGCCAAAATTTTATAATTATATTTATATTCAGTATCGCGCGATATTTTAGAAAAAAAATGTTTGCCTGCAGCCTTAGCTAAGTAAATTTTGAGATTAAATAATAATGAATTTATACTTTATTGGTAAACTTTTAAATGATTTTCAACTATTTGTCTGCAATATGGGCAGAGCAATAGAGAATTACTTAAACGTTGTTCCAAATGTTTGTAGCACTCAGAGCATGTTTTGAAGTGGCTACAACTCAGAAGTACCACATCCGGCGGCTTATTTAGGCAAATAATATATCAATTTCGGTACTCTCATTGATTCTTGATGCACTTTACAAGTTTTTAGAAGTTGAGTGCGCTATGACACATTGAGAATGGACGATGTGACACTTTTGAATGTGTCATAGCGCACAAGGGCCTTGTGCCACAAAAATGTGTGTCATAATGCCCCCGGGCGTTATAAGTGTACATTTTTGAACCCAATCGAAATTCAGAACAGAGCCCTATGTAAAGATTTATAGACTTGCAATCGCTTAGTTTGCTTTAAATATCTTGAAAAAATCAAAAGTGCTTTCCATAAAACAGCTCATTTTTCGAAGAATTGTTTCAGTTCTGCTTTCGATCAAAACATTTGAAATCGGAGTTATTAGCTGTTCTGTTTTCGAAATAACAGAAACAGCTATGCCAAATTTCATAAAGTTAGAGCATCAACGAAAAACAAGAATTTGCTCATTAGCAAAAAAAACTGTACCAATTTCAGCATTATTTAAGAAATTTTTAATAAACTCAAACGAAATTGGACTCAGTTCCCATAACAACAATCGGTTGCTACACGCTTGATTAGTGCTTTTGATCGGGAATACCGCTGGTTCCCGTGAGACCCGAAACATAATTCGGGATTGGGATACATTTCTTAACGTAAATAACGTTTTTGCATTTTGAATTCAAAACTTAGTTTGCATAGTAGCATGTACATGGATTACAAATAAAGTACATGTCTTAAAATGTAGCTAACCAAAAAATGAATGTCGGTGCAAATTTAAGAACAATTTTACTGAAGTTATTCATGTTATAGGGATATCAGGCGGAATTCGGGACCCACGGTGTATTTTTATACTCTTTATATTTAAAGTATATTGGGTTTGTGAAATGTCCGTCTGTCTGTATGAACGCACTCTTTTTCCACAGTTTTGAAGCTAGAGCAACCAAACTTGGTGTACATGTTGGTATATACCATAAGCAGACAAAGTGTCAAGATCGGAATCGTGAACGAATTTGTATCCCGATGCTTTCTCTACTACACACTTACTTCCTGTACCCATTAAAAATGTGTAAAAGGAAGTAATAAAGTACTTCTATATAAGTAGAATATGTATTTGCTGTCTTCTTCAATGCTAGTTATTATATATCGAAACTATTGATACTATCCAATAATGACAAATTACCATCTATAGGCAATACTTGAATGGCAGGACCTACTATGATGATGAAAGAAAATTAAATCAAATTCAAGACCCAATCGGTCAGCAAACAATTTCCTCATTTCTTATTTTGAGCTCGTCGAGTTAAGAGCTATTTTTTCTGGTTTTATTCTTACTTTTCTTAGTTATTTCTACTATCATCTCGGCACCACTTGCATTACATAGTTGGCTCATACCACCATGGGAACATTGTCGCAAATGCGTACCAAGTCTCGATGCCAGTTGGGCACACTCGACCTATATCTTATTTAATTTTATTTATTTTAATATATATAACATATGTACATGCGAATATTTGGTGTATTCTTTGCTTGTGGCCTGGAACAAACAAAACATAGTTGACATGGAGCGGAGAAGAAGTTGAATAGTCGGGTATGCAGTCTCAACTCAAATTTGAGTAAAATAAAAAATTAAATATAATAAATACTGCTTAAACATTGCAACTTATTTATAAGTAATAATATTAAACTCTTAATGCAACTAAAAAATATAAGTACAAAAATAAAAATGTAGAAATTTGTTATATATTAACTCTTTGAATTGGGAACAATGTGATTATAGCGACACACGCAACAGAAAGAGAGGGCATGCTCATAAGAATGAGCGAGAAAGGTACACTTATGAACAAGCTCTGAATGAAACATATTTTGTCTCGACAATAGTTTGATATTATCACTATTTCTGAGTTCTATTTATACTCTCTGTTCCCATTGAAAATGGGAAAAAGGGAGTTATAAAGTACTGCAAATGTGTGTAACAGGCAGAAGGCGACATTTCCGAATATGAAAGCTATATGTATATATTCTTGATCAGCATCAACAGCCGAGTCGATTTAGCCATGTCCGTCTGTCTGTCTGTCTGTCTGTCTATCCGTCTGTCCGTCTGCTGTATGAACACACAGATTTCGGAGACTACAAGAGCTAGAGACACCAAACTTGGCATGCAGGTTTCTGTATACCATACGCAGATCAAGTTTATTTTAAATTTGGGATACACCCTGCATCCACAATTTAAAAGAAAAAGCTTTGATTTTTGGTACACACATATGTTGTATCAATGTTTATCAGCTGCGTAAATTTTATTATGATCGGATGCTGCTGAACTGCTTGAAGTGCAAGTTGGGAGCGGGGAGTCTTGTAGTCGGGCACACTCGACTAGAGCATTCTTACGTGTTTTTAGCTCAAAAATAAAACTTCAAACCTGATTATAACATTTACATGGAGAACTCAAGTCCTAGTAAAATGATATAAAAGTTAACAATATAATTATTATATTACTTACATATGTATTATTACTAACATTTTTCGGAGTGCGGTGCTACGCCCTGTACAAAATCATATTCGCACGAAAATTCCCACAGCCTCAAATTTTTCGAATAGGTTCGGATCGGGTGTTCGAACTTTAAGGAAAACTTCAGGTTCGGTTCAATAACCGGTTTTCGGAACCCCCGAACCGGAGGTTTTAGTTCGATCCCTAATTCATTGAAATTTAAAGCAATTAATGAAATTTTATCTAAATAAGTTTGGAATAATTTGGAATATTTTACATAAATATGAAAAACCCAATTTTCTCAAATGACCCAATTACCCAATTCGTAGTATTCAATACAATGTTTGACCTTGGTATTTGTAATGAGAAAACTTTGCACTAATAGATTTTAATCTTAACTAGTGCGAAATTCGGAACGAACAAATGTGATCGTGGAGAAAGCAAGTTCTTCTGAAACTTGTATTTTAGAAATGGCTAAAACAAGATTTATTACGACTTTTCTTTTACGAGTATTCTAAAATTTTAATTTTTCTGATTTTTTTTACAAGTGAATAATTGTTTTCATAATCTTTTCTTCATATGAATCATAATTTGAAGTAAAATTTTAAGTTCGATTTATTTTTTGCACAGCAGAAAATTCACAAAAAAACTTCCAAAAAAATTAAGTGTTTGTCAAAATATATCTTCATTGAACCGAACCTTTTCTGTTGAAAAAGTGTTCCGGTTCGGGTTCTGGTTCATGGGCACAAATGTTCGGTTCATGGTCTGGTTCTGAGAACCCTAATAACTGAACCGGTTCTGCTGGGTTCGGCTCGGAGCCGGTTTGCAGTCTTGATTTTCATATAGATCTGTGAAAATGATTTTGAAGAAAATCGAACAAAAACTCAACTTTCGCCCTTTGTACCACCGACTTTCCACACAGTTGGGTGAATTTTCCGGAAAGTTGGTATGCAGTTTATAGTGCACTTTTATATAGATCTTTGAAAATAAGTTTGAAGCAATCCGACAACCTTGACCACACATTTTAGTGTAGTTTAGCTTAGAGACAAATTTAAAAAACCCGGGCAGACGCGGAATAAATTGGGCAACCCAAGAGCGATTCAAAGATCTGGTTTTGGGCTCAAAAAATTCGCAAAAATTCAAGGATGTCAAAAACTCACCGTCTAAACGCGAAAAAACATGAACAAAGTTGATTACTATTTAATGACAATACGAATATCATATAAAAATAGAAGGCGTCGACAAGTTTGATACAAAAATTACATTCAAACTTTAGACAAATCCGATTTGAAATGCAAATAATTTGTATAATTGTGGAATAGAAGGAAGAGATTCTTTAATTACTCGAGTCCCGTGTGACACCCAAGAATACGAGACACCCTGCACCCAACTCTGAATCAATTACACATACACATTAACAGGCACATCAAGCAACAAGTAGTGCATCACTTGTGCCTCAAGCAGTTCATTTCAGCGTAAGCAAGCAGGGCTTCTGTCTACTGGGAGTGGATAAAATAGATTCATGCATTGTTTTGGTGCTTTGAATTATACTAATGCAGTTGAACAACATTTGATAAAAGAAAAGACAGAAGTCCATTGGTGACCACCGCATATCGGGTAGGGTTTCTGCATGTTTCCGATAAAAGAACTGCGACTGAAATATATATATTTTCCAATTCATATTCAAATTTGCATTAAATACAAGTATTTTACCAAAATCTGCTTTTACCACTTAATGTTTGAGTCTCAGCACTCAAGTCAGAAGCATAATGCAGAACTCTTAGTGTCGAAAATAGGAATGTGAGCACCTTATCAGTGTGATCCAAGTGAAACTTAGTTGTGTAATTCTTCCTGACTCTTGACCCCCTCAACCGATGAATTATTACTTCACAATGAGCTCTGAAATTTTGTTCCATTTCTTTTAATTTATAAGTATTTTGTATTGTTCAAGAAAAAAGTTATAAGTCGTCACTGACAAACTTTTATTTCGTGTCAAGTTCTTCTAGACTTTCAGCAACTCGGACGTTTTTTATCGTTTTTTAGTCCTTTCGGCATAAGCAAAATATTGAATCAATTTAACGTTTAGTAAAAATTATAGAATAGTACAATGAAAAAATGGCTCTTTTAAGAAAAGGCAAGCTAATATTGTTGCTGACATTTATTCAAAAACGAACATGTAAGTAATTTTTGATTATGCATCAAACCTGTTTCCGTTTTCAATTTCCGGAAACTTTGTTCATTCCTTCAAATGAAAATGAATACGATTCGCAAAATTATGTTTCAAGTTAAAATGGGAACATTTAAGGCAGAATCATTTTGGTAATAGTGGAAACTGGAAGTTATATATATAATTAACTTAAAAAAATATTTTTATAATTTTTATGTTTGACGTCCAGGTCCATTTTACATGCACGGGAAAAATTACGCATCTTATCGAAGCTCGATGCCGAAATTTGAGTTCCCAAATATTGATAACTGTAAATGGCATCAGATGGTGAAACCCGTTCCGTCCATTGTGAATAAATGTGAAATGGAAAACTCGATAATAACTAAACAACCAATCAAATATGAGGCTTTTAATGAGAGTGATAGGACTAAAATTGCCAAGGATGTACTTAACAACATTAAGGAGCGAAATGAAAGCAATTCGGATAACAGCAAACGCAAGATTGACACGACTGGCTTAACTAATAACTATAGCAATAATTATATATATAATATAATAAAATATTAAGCTTACTAAAAAACTCAAAACTTATTTTGACAATCGTTTAATACGGCATAGATTGCAAAATTTAATTGCGTTTCAGGCTAAATTGAATACCATGGATAAGCAAGTTGAAAAAATTGCACCCTACTCCAAGTGTACTGAACGAATTCCGATTTTGGCCCACATACGCCCGCTCATGTGCAATCGGAAAGGGATAACATGGGGATCTGCATATTGATAAACCTGACGGATTGGAAAAGTCCCCTTCTAACGGACAAACGTTCTGCAGCGAGTCTGCCTTATATAAACTTTGTAAAAATATGATACACCTTACGATGCCCAGGCTAAAATATTAATATTTCGGCTATTAAATTTATATGTACCAATAAATACGTTTTGATGTTCTCATCGAATCATAGAGCCAGATTATCTAAACTTATAATCTACATATGTTCGTATAATGTTCAAACATTAAAAAATATAAATTGTTAAAATTGTATTTTGTTTTTGTCCTTTGATTGTTATGTATTTTCGATTATTATCAAGTGTAGAGTAAAGTCAAATAAGAAAGTTATCGAAAGTTGGCAGCACTGCTTTCAATTGTAAGCCAATCGAATATGCAGAAATCGATATTGCCAATCGATACTGCCATAAACAAACCGAAAAACGGCGACATAAAAGAGTTGTTTGTGGCGCAGTTTTTGTGCCGAAAAGAAAGGACCAGCTGAAGGTTGAGAAGAATATGGCAAGAATTCCTGACATAGTTGATCAATATACGATAATGACGGGAGATCGCGAAAGGATCAAAGATTTGCTATCCCATCGTTTAACCGAATGTGGTTGGCGGGATGAAGTGCGTCTGCTCTGCCGCGATATATTGTTTGAGAAGTACGGTAATAACGGTGTTGGCGTCGAGCAGCTGATAGCGGAGGTGACACCCAAGGCACGCACACTGGTACCAGATGCGGTGAAAAAGGAGTTGCTAATGAAAATACGCTCCATGCTGACCGAGGATGAGGCGGACAAGTAACTTAAAACAACAAAAAAAAAAACAACTCGAATCAAATATGTAAGATTCATAAGATATCATTAAAAAAAAAAGGATTAAGTTATATACTATGTTTATTTATAGTCTATGTTCAATATACTACACATACAGTTTTCATTAGTCAAATAAACTATTTACATAAAATGAGAGCGTTTTTCCTGCCTTTCGGAATGCATTCAGAGCGTACAAACATTGGCAGCATTGTCCAGGAACTCATAGTCAACATTAACAACAGCTGTCGTTGCGGGTACATGTCATAACGCCCGGTGTCATAACGCCCCATTTTGGGCCTAAATTCGTAATATAGAACATATTTAATATTAATTTAATAATAGGTGATTTAAAGCGGCCCAGGCCAAAATTTTATAATTATATTTATATTCAGTATCGCGCGATATTTTAGAAAAAAAAATGTTTGCCTGCACCCTTAGCTAAGTAAATTTTGAGATTAAATAATAATGAATTTATACTTTATTGGTAAACTTTTAAATGATTTTCAACTATTTGTCTGCAATATGGGCAGAGCAATAGAGAATTACTTAAACGTTGTTCCAAATGTTTGTAGCACTCAGAGCATGTTTTGAAGTGGCTACAACTCAGAAGTACCACATCCGGCGGCTTATTTAGGCAAATAATATATCAATTTCGGTACTCTCATTGATTCTTGATGCACTTTACAAGTTTTTAGAAGTTGAGTGCGCTATGACACATTGAGAATGGACGATGTGACACTTTTGAATGTGTCATAGCGCACAAGGGCCTTGTGCCACAAAAATGTGTGTCATAATGCCCCCGGGCGTTATAAGTGTACATTTTTGAACCCAATCGAAATTCAGAACAGAGCCCTATGTAAAGATTTATAGACTTGCAATCGCTTAGTTTGCTTTAAATATCTTGAAAAAATCAAAAGTGCTTTCCATAAAACAGCTCATTTTTCGAAGAATTGTTTCAGTTCTGCTTTCGATCAAAACATTTGAAATCGGAGTTATTAGCTGTTCTGTTTTCGAAATAACAGAAACAGCTATGCCAAATTTCATAAAGTTAGAGCATCAAAGAAACACAAGAATTTGCCCATTTGCAAAAAAAACTGTACCAATTTCAGCATTATTTAAGAAATTTTTAATAAACTCAAACGAAATTGGACTCAGTTCCCATAACAACAATCGGTTGCTACACGCTTGATTAGTGCTTTTGATCGGGAATACCGCTGGTTCCCGTGAGACCAGAAACATAATATATACTAGTTCCCGACAATTTTGGCAAAACTTTGTATTTTATTCATATCAAAACTAATATGTTAATAAAGTTTTTGCATTTTGAATTCAAAACTTAGTTTGCATAGTAGCATGTACATGGATTACAAATAAAGTACATGTCTTAAAATGTAGCTAACCAAAAAATGAATGTCGGTGCAAATTTAAGAACAATTTTACTGAAGTTATTCATGTTATAGGGATATCAGGCGAAATTCGGGACCCACGGTGTATTTTTATACTCTTTATATTTAAAGTATATTGGGTTTGTGAAATGTCCGTCTGTCTGTATGAACGCACTCTTTTTCCACAGTTTTGAAGCTAGAGCAACCAAACTTGGTGTACATGTTGGTATATACCATAAGCAGACAAAGTGTCAAGATCGGAATCGTGAACGAATTTGTATCCCGATGCTTTCTCTACTACACACTTACTTCCTGTACCCATTAAAAATGTGTAAAAGGAAGTAATAAAGTACTTCTATATAAGTAGAATATGTATTTGCTGTCTTCTTCAATGCTAGTTATTATATATCGAAACTATTGATACTATCCAATAATGACAAATTACCATCTATAGGCAATACTTGAATGGCAGGACCTACTATGATGATGAAAGAAAATTAAATCAAATTCAAGACCCAATCGGTCAGCAAACAATTTCCTCATTTCTTATTTTGAGCTCGTCGAGTTAAGAGCTATTTTTTCTGGTTTTATTCTTACTTTTCTTAGTTATTTCTACTATCATCTCGGCACCACTTGCATTACATAGTTGGCTCATACCACCATGGGAACATTGTCGCAAATGCGTACCAAGTCTCGATGCCAGTTGGGCACACTCGACCTATATCTTATTTAATTTTATTTATTTTAATATATATAACATATGTACATGCGAATATTTGGTGTATTCTTTGCTTGTGGCCTGGAACAAACAAAACATAGTTGACATGGAGCGGAGAAGAAGTTGAATAGTCGGGTATGCAGTCTCAACTCAAATTTGAGTAAAATAAAAAATTAAATATAATAAATACTGCTTAAACATTGCAACTTATTTATAAGTAATAATATTAAACTCTTAATGCAACTAAAAAATATAAGTACAAAAATAAAAATGTAGAAATTTGTTATATATTAACTCTTTGAATTGGGAACAATGTGATTATAGCGACACACGCAACAGAAAGAGAGGGCATGCTCATAAGAATGAGCGAGAAAGGTACACTTATGAACAAGCTCTGAATGAAACATATTTTGTCTCGACAATAGTTTGATATTATCACTGTTTCTGAGTTCTATTTATACTCTCTGTTCCCATTGAAAATGGGAAAAAGGGAGTTATAAAGTACTGCAAATGTGTGTAACAGGCAGAAGGCGACATTTCCGAATATGAAAGCTATATATATTCTCCGTCTGTCTGTCTGTCTGTCTGTCTGTCCGTCTGTCCGTCTGCTGTATGAACACACAGATTTCGGAGACTACAAGAGCTAGAGACACCAAACTTGGCATGCAGGTTTCTGTATACCATACGCAGATCAAGTTTATTTTAAATTTGGGATACACCCTGCATCCACAATTTAAAAGAAAAAGCTTTGATTTTTGGTACACACATATGTTGTATCAATGTTTATCAGCTGCGTAAATTTTATTATGATCGGATGCTGCTGAACTGCTTGAAGTGCAAGTTGGGAGCGGGGAGTCTTGTAGTCGGGCACATGGGTACATGGAGAACTCAAGTCCTAGTAAAATGATATAATAGTTAACAATATAATTACTATATTACTTACATATGTATTATTACTAACATTTTTCGGAGTGCGGTGCTACGCCCTGTACAAAATCATATTCGCACGAAAATTTAACTTCGCCGCTACAACCTTAACCACAAGTTTTCTACCCAACAGGGTAAATGGTTGCATGCAACAATTTTCCGACCATTTTTCAACTTTTCAGGCGGTTCTGTGGAGGTTGTGGGTGAATTTTCCAGAAAATTGGTATGCAGTCATAAATTATATTTTGTATAGATCTTTGAAAGTGAGTTTTAAGCTGATCGGATGATAAACAAAATAGTTGGATACAACGGTTTTCCGCGAGTTTTCCACGTTTCCCGTCCAAATTTTTCAACTTCCGGGATTAGTGCGCACTTGCGGCATAGGACTAAACTACTGTGAAAATTTCAGCCTCCTAGCTCTTATGGTTAGGGCCCTGCCTCTTTATTCATCGTTTTTTAATCCTTTCGGCATAATCAATTTAACGTTTAGTAAAAATTCTTAGTTTTCAAAATATAGAATAGTAACAGAAAAACTAATGGCTCTTTTAAGGAAAGGCAAGCCAATATTGTTGCTGACATTTATTCAAAAACGAACATGTAAGTGATTTTTGATTATGCATCAAACCGGTTTCCGTTTTCAATTTCCGGAAACTTTGCTCATTCCTTCATTCAAATGAAAACGAACATGATTCGCAGAATCATGTTTGAAGTGAAAATGGGAATATTAAAGTCAAAATCATTTTAGTAATAGTGGAAACTGGAAATTATATATTTAATTAGCTTACAAAAATAATTTATAATTTTTATGTTTGACGTCCAGGTCCATTTTACATGCAGGGGAAAAATTACGCATTTTAACGAAGCTCGATGCCGAAATTTCACTTTCCATAATAATAACTATAGCAACAATTATTTCAATATTAAGCTTAATAATGACTAGCAATATCAACATTCAGAATAAAGATGCATACGATAGAGTAATGATGAATCAGTTAAAGCTGAAAAGAGAAAAAAAGGCATAATTCGAATATGGAGCAAATACGGGATCGGCCTAAAAACTTAAAACTTATTTTGACAATCGTTTAATACGGCATAGATTGCAAAATTTAATTGTGTTTCAGGCTAAATTGAATACCATGGATAAGCAATTTGAAAAAATTGCACCCTATTCCAAGTATACTGCCCGAAGTAGGTAAACACCTTCCGAATTTGGCCCACATATGCCCGCTCCAGTTTCGGAACCAGGATTTCCTTAGGGGGGGCTAATTTTAATTTTCGGAAAATTACATAAGTCGTTTATTATTTTTAAATATTTATTTTCACACAGTGGACCAGTCAATATTTTCAAGTCTACTAGGTTTTTTTGCACAAAATTCGCTAACAATATCTTCTATTTATTTGTGAATATTAGCCAGTGCTATTCAATTTAGCCTATCTTCGGTCATTGACGATCTTAAATACGATTTTAATATCTTTAATACAGAAAAACTTCGTTCTGCTGATGCTGAAGTCACTGGAATTGTCGCAAAAATTTGCAAATGCAATGCAAAGAAATTTACCTCGGAATCTTCGTTTTAATTCCTATATAATGTGATCCAAGTAAGTGTAGTAGATTGCTGCTGACCTAACGCACTATATCCAAGTTCAAGCATGTTTCACACATGTAGACAAAATTTCATCAAAGCTGGATTTGTATTTCTTGTTGAAAAATAAGTTTTCTTTTGTAAAACGTTTCTGCAAGGGTTTATATCTCCGTCACGCAAAAGATAACTTTTCTCTTTTGTGTTATTTAAATTGCAATGATATAAAATATATAATATGGTTATGAATTGCATAGAATCTAAAACAATAGGAATACTAACTTGATCGCTAACAGTCTTTGCTGCAAATAACACGCAATACTTGAATTGTTTACTTGACCATTGCTTGAATCAGAAGTACTGATAGTATTTTGCAAACGTGGACTTTTAAATAAAAAGCGGCTGATATCCATAGTTAACTTATTTAACTAATTTACGTATGCATTTATTTGCACTTGCTAATAAAACATTGCCAAAACGTTTAAGAGTGACCATAAAACACATGACCGACTTAACAGACTGTTTATAAGTTTTGCAGCACCTAGCTTTTTTCCATCAAGCAACTGCATTTATCGACGAATGACCGATTTAACAGACAGTTCATAAGTTTTGCACCACCTAGCTTTTTTCTATCAAGCAACTGCATTTATCGACAAATGGGACAATCAAACAATCTGAAAATATGCCATACTGTGAATATAATCAAAATATTCTTTTCTGTCCTGGTGGGACTAAAGCCCCCATAGCCCTCCTGGATCCACCACTGGCCCGCTCATGTGCAATCGAAAAGGGATAACATGGCTCCCAAGTTTAATAAGACCATTCCCAAGATAAAGGATCTGCATATTAGTAAACCTGACGGAATGGAAAGGTCTCCCTATAAACTTTGTAAAAATATTATCCACCTTACGATGCCGAGCTAAAATATTATTATTTTGGTTTTACTATGCGCCTATTAAATTTATGCGTACCAATAAATGCGTTTCGATGTTCTCATCGAATCATAATGCCAGATTATCTACACTTATGGTCTACGTATGTAATTGTATCCAAATTATTAAAATTGTAATTTGTTTTTGTCCTTTGATTGTTATGGAAAAGGCTGTTGCTTTATGTAATTCCGATTATTATGAAGTGTAGAGCAAAGTCAAATAAGAAAGTTATCGAAAGTTGGCAGCACTGCCTTCAAATGTAAGCCAATCGAATATGCAGTAATCGATATGGCCAATCGACTCTGCCACAAACACATCGAAAAACGGCGACACCAAAGAGCTGTTTGTGCCGCAGTTTTGGTGCCGACAAGAAAATATTAGGTGAAGGTTGAGAAAAATATGGCAAGAATTCCTGACATAGTTGATCAATATACTATAATGACGGGAGATAGGGAAAGGATCAAAGATTTGCTATGCAATCGTCTAACCGAATGTGGTTGGCGGGATGAAGTGCGTCTGCTCTGCCGCGATATATTGTTTGAGAAGTACGGTAATAACGGTGTTGGCGTCGAGCAGCTGATAGCGGAGGTGACACCCAAGGCACGCACACTGGTACCAGATGCGGTGAAAAAGGAGCTGCTAATGAAAATACGTTCCATGCTGACCGAGGATGAGGCGGACAAGTAACTTAAAACAACAACAACAACAACAAAAAGCAACTCGAATCAAATATGTAAGATTCATAAGATATCATTACAAAAAAAAGGATTTAGTTATATACTATGTATATTTATGGTCTATGTTCAATATACTACACATACAGATTTCATTAGTCAAATAAACTATTTACATAAAATGAGAGCGTTTTTCCTGCCTTTCGGAATGCATTCAGAGCGTACAAACATTGGCAGCATTGTCCAGGAACTCATAGTCAACATTAACAACAGCTGTCTTTGCTTCTATATCATCATCCTTCTCCAGAAGCACAGCTGGCGTTTCTAAATCATTCAGCATCTGCTACTCCGTATCGGTCATTTCTAATTCTGCTGCCTGTATGAATTTTTTTTTTGTGGTTGTGCATATTCGCGTGTGATTTAAAGGTGCGTATGCAGAATGCACATGAATATAGATGAATGCCCGTATGTGTGGCCATGTGATTCTGTGAAGAAAGTAATTGAAAAGCTTTTAGCATATTAGAAAAAAACCATTTTCAAACGATTGTTCCTATGATAGCTATCTATATAACTACATATATTGTCCTCATTTAAGATTTTCCGATTGGCAATGAACGCAGGGCCCAAACCATTACAGCTGGAAGGCTGATATTTCCACACTAGTTTCGTCTTATGCCCCAAATGAGCTTCAAGAATCGATTTGGGAAAATTCTGTCAGGAAGTGTAGAAAATTCACGGAAAACCGTTGTCTGCAAATTTTTTGTTTATCATCCGATCAGGTTTAAACTCAATTTCAAAGATCTATATAAAAATTAAAAAATGACTGCATACAAATTTTCCGTAAAATTCACCCCTATGGGTAAAGTTGACCGAATTATAAAGCAGTCGATTTTGGTTCATATTTTAACAAACTGTCTTTAAAAAAGAAAAAACAATGAAGTGAAGAGTTTCGGTTACTGATATCTGATCGAAATTCGCATTCGCTTTTTTAAAACCGAGATCGCACCCGAGTTTTGAAAGTTGTCATCAATTGGGCATATGTTAGATCGAGAACTGTCAGGTTTGCTTGCACGTTTTCGATTCTGTTTAACAAACCGTTTTTTAATATAATATTACAAATGTAATTTGTCTTTAATCTAATGAATAAATTATGTGATTAATTTCTTAACTAGTTGAAAAATATAAGAATTTTTTGTTTGAATTTGCTGTATAACCTGATAATTACTTTTCATTCCACATTCATTTGGTAAAAGCAAAACTTAAGCGTACATTTTTGAACCCAGTCGAAATTAAGAACAGAGCCCTATGTAAAGTTTTATAAAATTTGCAATCGCTTAGTTTGCTTGAAATATCTTGAAAAATGAAAAGTGCTTTCCATAAAACAGTTCATTTTTCGAAGAATTGTTTCAGTTCTGCTTTCAATTCCGATCAAAGCATTCGAAATCGTCGTTATTAGCTGTTCTTCTTTCGAAATAACAGATACAGCTATGCCAAATTTCATAAAGTAAGAGCATCAAAGAAAAACAAGAATTTGCTCATTAGCAAAAAAAAAACTGTACCAATTTCAGCATTATTTAAGAAATTTTTAATAAACTCAAACGAAATTGGACTCAGTTCCCATAACAACAATCGGTTGCTACACGCTTGATTAGTGCTTTTGATCGGGAATACCGCTGGTTCCCGTGAGACCCGAAACATAATTCGGGATTGGGATACATTTCTTAACGTAAATAACGTTTTTGCATTTTGAATTCAAAACTTAGTTTGCATAGTAGCATGTACATGGATTACAAATAAAGTACATGTCTTAAAATGTAGCTAACCAAAAAATGAATGTCGGTGCAAATTTAAGAACAATTTTACTGAAGTTATTCATGTTATAGGGATATCAGGCGGAATTCGGGACCCACGGTGTATTTTTATACTCTTTATATTTAAAGTATATTGGGTTTGTGAAATGTCCGTCTGTCTGTATGAACGCACTCTTTTTCCACAGTTTTGAAGCTAGAGCAACCAAACTTGGTGTACATGTTGGTATATACCATAAGCAGACAAAGTGTCAAGATCGGAATCGTGAACGAATTTGTATCCCGATGCTTTCTCTACTACACACTTACTTCCTGTACCCATTAAAAATGTGTAAAAGGAAGTAATAAAGTACTTCTATATAAGTAGAATATGTATTTGCTGTCTTCTTCAATGCTAGTTATTATATATCGAAACTATTGATACTATCCAATAATGACAAATTACCATCTATAGGCAATACTTGAATGGCAGGACCTACTATGATGATGAAAGAAAATTAAATCAAATTCAAGACCCAATCGGTCAGCAAACAATTTCCTCATTTCTTATTTTGAGCTCGTCGAGTTAAGAGCTATTTTTTCTGGTTTTATTCTTACTTTTCTTAGTTATTTCTACTATCATCTCGGCACCACTTGCATTACATAGTTGGCTCATACCACCATGGGAACATTGTCGCAAATGCGTACCAAGTCTCGATGCCAGTTGGGCACACTCGACCTATATCTTATTTAATTTTATTTATTTTAATATATATAACATATGTACATGCGAATATTTGGTGTATTCTTTGCTTGTGGCCTGGAACAAACAAAACATAGTTGACATGGAGCGGAGAAGAAGTTGAATAGTCGGGTATGCAGTCTCAACTCAAATTTGAGTAAAATAAAAAATTAAATATAATAAATACTGCTTAAACATTGCAACTTATTTATAAGTAATAATATTAAACTCTATGTGCAACTAAAAAACATAAGTACAAAAATAAAAATGTAGAAATTTGTTATATATTAACTCTTTGAATTGGGAACAATGTGATTATAGCGACACACGCAACAGAAAGAGAGGGCATGCTCATAAGAATGAGCGAGAAAGGTACACTTATGAACAAGCTCTGAATGAAACATATTTTGTCTCGACAATAGTTTGATATTATCACTATTTCTGAGTTCTATTTATACTCTCTGTTCCCATTGAAAATGGGAAAAAGGGAGTTATAAAGTACTGCAAATGTGTGTAACAGGCAGAAGGCGACATTTCCGAATATGAAAGCTATATGTATATATTCTTGATCAGCATCAACAGCCGAGTCGATTTAGCCATGTCCGTCTGTCTGTCTGTCTGTCAGTCTGCTGTATGAACACACAGATTTCGGAGACTACAAGAGCTAGAGACACCAAACTTGGCATGCAGGTTTCTGTATACCATACGCAGATCAAGTTTATTTTAAATTTGGGATACACCCTGCATCCACAATTTAAAAGAAAAAGCTTTGATTTTTGGTACACACATATGTTGTATCAATGTTTATCAGCTGCGTAAATTTTATTATGATCGGATGCTGCTGAACTGCTTGAAGTGCAAGTTGGGAGCGGGGAGTCTTGTAGTCGGGCACACTCGACTAGAGCATTCTTACGTGTTTTTAGCTCAAAAATAAAACTTCAAACCTGATTATAACATTTACATGGAGAACTCAAGTCCTAGTAAAATTATATAAAAGTTAACAATATAATTACTATATTACTTACATATGTATTATTACTAACATTTTTCGGAGTGCGGTGCTACGCCCTGTACAAAATCATATTCGCACGAAAATTTAACTTCGCCGCTACAACCTTAACCACAAGTTTTCTACCCAACAGGGTAAATGGTTGCATGCAACAACTTTCAACTTTTCAGGCGGTTCTGTGGAGGTTGGCAGTCTGAAGAAAATCGCCCTAAAATTAAAGTTTCATCCAAACAACCTAGACCACACATTTTCATCCCGGGGGGGGGGGTGAATTTTCCAGAAAATTGGTATGCAGTCATAAATTATTTTTTGTATAGATCTTTGAAAATGAGTTTTAAGCTGATCGGATGATAAACAAAATAGTTGGATACAACGGTTTTCCGCGAGTTTTCCACGTTTCCCGTGCGAAACTAAAACTACTGTGAAAATTTCAGCCTTCTAGCTCTTATGGTTAGGGCCCTGCCTCTTTATTCATCGTTTTTTAATCCTTTCGGCATAATCAATTTAACGTTTAGTAAAAAATCTTAGTTTTCAAAATATAGAATAGTAACAGAAAAACTAATGGCTCTTTTAAGGAAAGGCAAGCCAATATTGTTGCTGACATTTATTCAAAAACGAACATGTAAGTGATTTTTGATTATGCATCAAACCGGTTTCCGTTTTCAATTTCCGGAAACTTTGCTCATTCCTTCATTCAAATGAAAACGAACATGATTCGCAGAATCATGTTTGAAGTGAAAATGGGAATATTAAAGTCAAAATCATTTTAGTAATAGTGGAAACTGGAAATTATATATTTAATTAGCTTACAAAAATAATTTATAATTTTTATGTTTGACGTCCAGGTCCATTTTACATGCAGGGGAAAAATTACGCATTTTAACGAAGCTCGATGCCGAAATTTCACTTTCCATAATAATAACTATAGCAACAATTATTTCAATATTAAGCTTAATAATGACTAGCAATATCAACATTCAGAATAAAGATGCATACGATAGAGTAATGATGAATCAGTTAAAGCTGAAAAGAGAAAAAAAGGCATAATTCGAATATGGAGCAAATACGGGATCGGCCTTAAAACTTAAAACTTATTTTGACAATCGTTTAATACGGCATAGATTGCAAAATTTAATTGCGTTTCAGGCTAAATTGAATACCATGGATAAGCAATTTGAAAAAATTGCACCCTATTCCAAGTATACTGCCCGAAGTAGGTAAACACCTTCCGAATTTGGCCCACATATGCCCGCTCCAGTTTCGGAACCAGGATTTCCTTAGGGGGGGCTAATTTTAATTTTCGGAAAATTACATAAGTCGTTTATTATTTTTAAATATTTATTTTCACACAGTGGACCAGTCAATATTTTCAAGTCTACTAGGTTTTTTTGCACAAAATTCGCTAACAATATCTTCTATTTATTTGTGAATATTAGCCAGTGCTATTCAATTTAGCCTATCTTCGGTCATTGACGATCTTAAATACGATTTTAATATCTTTAATACAGAAAAACTTCGTTCTGCTGATGCTGAAGTCACTGGAATTGTCGCAAAAATTTGCAAATGCAATGCAAAGAAATTTACCTCGGAATCTTCGTTTTAATTCCTATATAATGTGATCCAAGTAAGTGTAGTAGATTGCTGCTGACCTAACGCACTATATCCAAGTTCAAGCATGTTTCACACATGTAGACAAAATTTCATCAAAGCTGGATTTGTATTTCTTGTTGAAAAATAAGTTTTCTTTTGTAAAACGTTTCTGCAAGGGTTTATATCTCCGTCACGCAAAAGATAACTTTTCTCTTTTGTGTTATTTAAATTGCAATGATATAAAATATATAATATGGTTATGAATTGCATAGAATCTAAAACAATAGGAATACTAACTTGATCGCTAACAGTCTTTGCTGCAAATAACACGCAATACTTGAATTGTTTACTTGACCATTGCTTGAATCAGAAGTACTGATAGTATTTTGCAAACGTGGACTTTTAAATAAAAAGCGGCTGATATCCATAGTTAACTTATTTAACTAATTTACGTATGCATTTATTTGCACTTGCTAATAAAACATTGCCAAAACGTTTAAGAGTGACCATAAAACACATGACCGACTTAACAGACTGTTTATAAGTTTTGCAGCACCTAGCTTTTTTCCATCAAGCAACTGCATTTATCGACGAATGACCGATTTAACAGACAGTTCATAAGTTTTGCACCACCTAGCTTTTTTCTATCAAGCAACTGCATTTATCGACAAATGGGACAATCAAACAATCTGAAAATATGCCATACTGTGAATATAATCAAAATATTCTTTTCTGTCCTGGTGGGACTAAAGCCCCCATAGCCCTCCTGGATCCACCACTGGCCCGCTCATGTGCAATCGGAAAGGGATAACATGGCTCCCAAGTTTAATAAGACCATTCCCAAGATACAGGATCTGCATATTGGTAAACCTGACGGAATGGAAAAGTCCCCTTCTGAAGGACAAACGTTCTGCAGCGAGTCTGCCTTATATAAACTTTGTAAAAATATGATACTCCTTACGATGCCCAGGCTAAAATATTAATATTCCGGCTATTAAATTTATATGTACTAATAAATGCGTATTGATGTTCTCATCGAATCATAGAGCCAGATTATTTAAACTTATAATCTTCAAACATAAAATAAATCCAAATTGTTAAAATTTGTTTTTGTCCTTTGATGGTTATGGAAAAGGCTGTTGCTTTATGTAATTCCGATTATTATGAAGTGTAGAGCAAAGTCAAATAAGAAAGTTATCGAAAGTTGGCAGCACTGCTTTCAATTGTGAGCCAATCGAATATGCAGAAATCGATATTGCCAATCGATACTGCCAATCGACACTGCCATAGACAAACCGAAAGTCGACGACACAAAAGAGCTGTTTGTGCCGCAGTTTTGGTGCGGACAAAAAAATATTAGGTGGAGGCTGAAAAGAACATGGCAAGAATTGCTGACATAGTTGATCAATATACGATAATGACGGGAGATCGAACAAAGATCAAAGATTTGCTATGCAATCGTCTAACCGAATGTGGTTGGCGGGATGAAGTGCGTCTGCTCTGCCGCGATATATTGTTTGAGAAGTACGGTAATAACGGTGTTGGCGTCGAGCAGCTGATAGCGGAGGTGACACCCAAGGCACGCACACTGGTACCAGATGCGGTGAAAAAGGAGTTGCTAATGAAAATACGCTCCATACTGACCGAGGATGAGGCGGACAAGTAACTTAAAACAACAAAAACAACTCGAATCAAATGTGTAAGATTCATAAGAAGCATTTAGTTATATACTATGTATATTTATAGTCTATGTTCAATATACACATACAGTTTTCAATTGTCAAATAAACTATTTACATAAAATGAGAGCGTTTTTCCTGCCTTTCGGAATGCATTCAGAGCGTACAAACATTGGCAGCATTGTCCAGGAACTCATAGTCAACATTAACAACAGCTGTCTTTGCTTCTATATCATCATCCTTCTCCAGAAGCACAGCTGGCGTTTCTAAACCATTCACCATCTGCTCCTCCATATCGGGCATTTCTAATTCTGTTGCCGGTAGAGAAACTGTTCCGGTTCCTGATCCTGCTCCGCTTGCACTGGGCATTGTATATTTGCGCACCCATTCATTGGGATGCATCTTCTTTTTGTGGTTGTGCATATTCGCGTGTGATTTAAAGGTGCGTGTGCAGAATGCACATGAATATAGATCAATGCCCGTATGTGTGGCCATGTGCTCCTGTGAAGAAAGTAATTAAAAAGCTTTTAGCATATTAGAGAAAACCATTTTCTAACGATTGTTCCTATGATAGCTAAGTACATATATTGTCCTAAGTACATATATTGTCCTCATTTAAGATTTTCCGATTGGAAATGAACGCAGGGCCCAAACCATTAGAGCTGGAAGGCTGATATTTCCACACTAATTTCGTCTTATGCCCAAAATGAGCTTTAAGAATCGATTTGGGAAAATTCTGTCGGGAAGTGTATCTGCAAGTTTTTTGTTTATCATCCGATCAGGTTTAAACTTAACCCCTATGGATGGCGGATTGGCGAAAATATAGTTTCCGAGCAACAGTATCGCATGCCGAAAAATGCTATTAAAATAAAGTTGACCGAATTATAAAGCAGTCGATTTTGGTTCATATTTTAACAAACTATCTTTCAAAAAAGTAAATTCACTTTCTTTCAAAACCGAGTTCGAACCCGAGTTTTGAAATTTGTCATCAATTGGGCATATGTTAGATCGAGAACTGTCAGGTTTGCTTGCACGTTTTCGATTCTGTTTAACAAACCGTTTTTTAATATAATATTACAAATGTAATTTGTCTTTGATCTAATGAATAAATTATGTAATTCATTTCTTAATTAGTTGAAAAATATAAGAATTTTTTGTTTGAATTTGCTGTGTAATCTGAAAGTTACATTTTTAAATACAATCGAAATTAAGAACAGAGCCCTATGTAAAGTTTTATAAAATTTGCAATCGCTTAGTTTGCTTGAAATATCTTGAAAAATGAAAAGTGCTTTCCATAAAACAGTTCATTTTTCGAAGAATTGTTTTAGTTCTGCTTTCGATCAAAACATTCGAAATCGGAGTTATTATCTATTCTGTTGTCTAAATAAAGAAGAAACAGCTATGCAAAATTTCATAAAGTTAGAGCTTCAAAGAAAGACAAGATCAAGAATATATATATGTCGGCGCACACTAAGAGTGTGTGGATGTTGGTATGAGTGTATGTGTATGCAGTCTCGGAATTTCACTAGAAGACTAATTTCACAAGTATGTTTATATTGCATCAGCCTCTAAGCGTGCTGTGATAGGTTGTCTGCATGTTGTCGCTTAAGAAGTGCCGTTTTAGCGAGGCGACAGCGTAGCGTCGCTGTCGCCGAGTTTGGTTCGGTGGTAAACACAGAAAGAAGACGCAGGCAGTTGCGTTTAGAACTTGGCGTGTGTAAAGCCGAAACTCGCTGCGCTACTACGATGTCGAACGTTAATAACCCAGCTGCCACATATATATACTTAATGGGCAAGTGGAAAACTCTTATACAGATTACTTACAGCCAGCGCACGTGGCAACTTAAATTCTTTGCCACAGAGCGTGCAACTGTGTCGCTTGGTGGAGTGATGATAACGCATATGACTGCTTAATGCCACACGGGATGCCTTCTCGGCGCCGCAGAGCACACAACGGTACTTGTTGCTGCCATCGCGATCATCGTGACGCTGCAGGTGTTTGCGCAAGCTGCGCTCATCACGCAGCCAGCGGCTGCAGAGCTTGCATTGCACCTCAGCAATGGGTCCATCCGGATGCAGAGCCTTCTTGTGTATCAGAAAATTGGCCTTCGAGCGAAAGTTTACGCCACAAATGTCACAAATGACGGGCGTAAAGTCCGAGGTGTGCATCCGTTTGATGTGTGCCGTCAGCTCCAGTTTGGTGCGGAAGCTGCAAAAAGAGAGGATGAGAGATTTGAGCGTGAGCTAAGAATTTTGTAATACTTTTTTTAATAATTTGGTTTCGGAACTAAAAGCGGTTGTAAATAAAATCAAAGGCAAGTGAATTCAATTGTCAAAATGGCAAATGTGAAATTGGTAAATTGGTTTAAAGTAAATTTTAAAAATTTCTTTTCGAACGTAAAAACTGACTGTCAGGCCTAAATCGGCATATTCAGCTGTTCTGAAAGCCGAACATAAATGGAAGTTTGTTTTGATAAGTTTTCGATAAAAAGAATGAATGCTTGCTATTTCATTCGAAATCAGAAACACAAAATACAAAATTATTCGAAATGAAAAGTTCATGTCAGTGGGAACAAGCCTGAATTTGCTTTTTTTTTATCAAAATAAGTATGTAAATAAATTTTTCAAATTAGGTTAAGGTGAGGAGAAAAATTCCACAAATGATACATGATACAAGAAAATCGGAAATCATTATAATAAATTTCTGATTTGGAACAAATTTTGCTTTCCCTTCGTTTCCATAACTTTCTGTAATACTCACGTCTTCTGGCAGGTCTCACAGGCTTCAGGACGCTCGATGCCCTTATGCCCCTTCATGTGCATGGTGAGCAGAAACTTTTTGGCAAAACGCATCTCACAAATGCCACACTGATGCACACGCTGCTGCTGATCGGAATGAAAGCGCAACATGTGCATATCCTGACTGTTGCGACTTTGAAAGTTCTTGCAACATGACTTGCAGCTAAAATATTGCGGATCCTTGTGGAAATGCAAATGATCAACATACAATGTGCGCTTTTTATAACGATTATTACAACATTCCATATAACCAGTACAATTATGCTCCGAACGAAAGTGTCGCTTCAGTTCTATGAAATCTTGCAATGGTGCAGCGCATAAGCAACAGTCAAGCTTTACATTGGCGGCTATATAGTCATCCATGTGCTTGATACTGCTCCGCTTGGCGGCCAGTTCGCTGGGCTCCGATTTGGTTCGAATGGTGCGGATGCCATTCACGGAACCTTTGGGTCGCCCACGTTTTTGCGTTTTCCGTTTGACTTTGGGAGGTTTTTTTGATGTTGGCTTGGAGGTTGTCTTGGGAGCTGTCTTGGATTCCTTGGATTCCGCCTTGAACGGTGCCCTAGACTCCGCCTTGTTCTCCATCTCGCTCCCCGCCTTGGACTCTACCTTGGACTCATCAAGTAACGCCTCCAGCTGCTCCATCTCTGCTGGCGCTGTGGCATTGCGTCGCTGTTCCCTGCAACGTGCGCGCGTCTCACGCAGCGAGCTGCTTAACTCATGCGGCAACTTGTTGCTGCTTGCCGCACGCGTGCGCCGCTTGCGCGACAATTTCTTGGCCGGCTCACATGCCTCAGCAAACCAGATGTCATCCTGGGGCTCCTGCTCATCAAAGCTACGCCCGCTGCTGCTGCTGCTGTAACCCCGCTCAAATGTTTGTTTCTTTTGCTGCACATCAATCTCTGGCTCGCATAATATATGATCTTTAATATCATCATCGAACGTGAGTTTCATTTCCAGCGGAGATTCGGTGTTCCACACAACAACAGCTGGTTCGGGCGGCGGTTCAGGTTCGGTTTTAAGCAGCAGCGCCTGCTGTTTGTCCAGCACCATGGCACAAAACTGCTCAAATTCGGTTAAATAACGCCAGCAGTCACTACATAGTTGCGTGCTTATATTATCATTAAGTGTTACCTACGATGAAAGCATTTGAATTATGTTCTTAAGCTTTGATTTTTGTCCAAACCTCAAGTTGCAAATATTTGGCAATGGCCTTGGGCAGACCATGTTCCACATCGCTGAATATGTAAATGGAGACGGCATCATCCAAATCGCACAGGCACAAACGGCATATCATTTTTTATTGTTTTTTAAATTATATCAAAATTAAATACAAATATAGGAAAAAAAAAACTGCAGCTGAATATTTCTGGCTGCAGTAAACAAATATATATATATAATCGATAGGCACTATGTTATCGATAGCTCTTGCAGATTTGAACTGGTTTCATGAGTCAATGCAAACAAAAAGTAGTTTACTGAACTAAAGCTCAACTGAAGTTAATTATCATGTTAATTACAACACCTATAAAAATAACAAAATAAATATTCGATAATATTCTAGTATACGTATATATCCTCTCCAAAATTCTTGAAAACAAAACCCGACAGACCGAGGATCATCCAAAAATATGATAATATAAATTTTAGGTCACGCGAGACTTCTTTGTAAATGCAATTGGCAAAATTAATAAAGTAAACATGTTTCAATCAAGATAGTTTTTTTTTAACTGTTCGAATTTGATGCGAAAAAGTATATATATATATATATATATATATATATACATTTGTTTTAAGTTGGCTGTGGCTATGAAAACAGCCGATATATTGAGAAGATGGAGTAGCTATTAATAAATGTATCAACTTATATAATGAAAAATATTTAAACTCTCTGGAAAGATTTTTAGAGGTCCTGGAAAGGTCCGACTTACGGTGGCTTGAACATGCATCGTCACTAGACTTCCACTTCGTGTAGAGGTGTTTATATTTGATTTAATAATATCACTGACCAGATAATATTATCTGAGGAGTGATAATACTGAGGAGTTCGTGTAGTACCTATGGTATGATTCTTTACTTGATGCCCACGATCTAAAAATTCTGGTTTTGGGCTTTAAAAATGCGGAAAATTCAGTGACGGATATTGACATTTTTTCAGAAATCGATGATAAAAACAGTAAAAAGGTCTTAAAATCGCCACATTTTTTGTTTCAATACTTTTTTCCCATTTTGAATAGGAACAGGGAGTAAAAAGTTGACCTTCGCCCATGGATTTCGCGTTTTTAAATTTTTATGCACATTTTGAGACCAAAAACGAATGTTTTGGTGAAGTATTTCTTTGGAGGACCTAAAACAAAGAAACACTTCAGCAAAAGGAACATGCGAACTAGTTCACCAAAGTGAGCATTGCTTTCATTTGTTGTTAAGTTGGCAGCTAAGAAATAAAATGAATCGAGTAGCCCAATTAGTCGATGTATTTCTCTAAATATTGTTTTTGTTATTTGGCACATCACTAAAACAGTAAAAGTAAAAATAAGTAATTTCATATCTCTACTTCTTTAATTGAGAAAAGTGCGGCTGTCAAGATGCAAAAGAAGCCGCTAAATGCAAATTCGCTGCTGGACAAGCTGCATCGAGGAGCTGTGTACGCCTGCATCGGCGTCACATTATATGGCACATATATGTTGGGCATGCGGTATTATCATTATTATACGGTTATCAGGCCGGAGAAGCAGCTGATGGAGCAGCAGGCGGAGCTGAAGCTATTGGACGAAGGGGCACACGATAAGGCCAAGGAGCTTAAATATTAAGCATTGTTTCTAATGTTTTGTTAAGTGTAATAAAAGCAACAAATAGTCTATCTCTGTTTATCCAATACGATTTATTATATTTCTTTTTTTGGTTGTGTAATGCTTTTAACTACGCACAGCTGTGCGCCTTTTGCTTTTCACAGATTCCTTCTAAATAGATGTACATACATATATACAGACCTTGAGCTAAACAATGCGCCCATAAATCAGCCGGAACAGTCTCCAACCAGATTGGGCAACAATCTGTCATCTTTCTGATTTGCATCGTGATCAGAGTTTTAGCCAGTCACAAACTAAAGTCGCAGCTGTATTGGACAAACTGGGCAACTTCCGCTTGCTTAAGCTGCAGCAAACAGTGGTGTACTCAAGGGGGTGACCTATGGGTGCGCAAACCACTAAAATCAGTTCGAAAGAGGAAACCGATATAGAGCTATAGGTTTATTTAAAAACACTAAGCACCCCCCTGAAGAGAATACTAGCTACGCCACTGGTAAAAGCGCATCGTCGCGTGCATTAACCTCAGTTGCAATATGCATCATTTTCTACATATTTAAATAACAATATTAAACAATAAGGCTGAGACAATGGCGGTGTCCACCCACTTTTGGGGCCAGGCTTGTTGCTTGTGAAGAAAACGTTGCCAACTCAAAATTGCCAATTGTCAGTTGTCTATGCTTCACTCAACAATGTTGCTTGTTGTTGTTGTTATTGCCACAGACTCTGCTGCATTCATTCATCTCTGACAAAAGCATTTATAATGCAGCAGTTGTGTCTAGCGGCGTCTTAGCCAGTTAGAGCTCTCGTTGCGGTCAAGGTCGTCCTTCCTTCCTCGGATTATTGTGCATCGAAAAAACACTAAAAACTAAAAACTGAAACCGGAACCGCTGCACCGCCCCGAACGAAATCGCCACCCTGACCGCCCCTCTGTCTGAGCATTGTAGAAATCGTGCAGTTTGGATTATTTCGATAAGAGTTTCTTTGTATATATGTATGTACATAAATATTGATATTCTTTATTGCTTTTGCAAATGATCTGACAGCAATCTGACTGTAAACGTTTTTTAAGCCGCTCCAAGCAGCTGAGCAACTTGCTTTTTATATACCCTGTAACTGGCGAGAGTATTGCTAAGGATACTACCCTGCACTAGCGTACCAAGTTAATAATCAGGTCTGTTGCCATTTCCGATAACTTTTCATTCTGCATCGATTTGGATTTTGAGTTCCGGTTTTCGAATGAAAAACAAGTTGTTCTGTTGCTTTTTAAAGATAAGTTCGAATACCTTTCATTTACATTTTTCAAAAGCAAACATTTTATAGTCCAATTTCCCATAGATGTTTGAAATTCAGATTAGATAATAATTCGGATTCCGACTGTTTTGATCATAACCGGAAATGGGTAGAGGCCTGAATATACTTAGGCCTCAATATTTGGTTGGAAATCTTGGTTCGTCCTATTCAGTTTCGTTTTTAAATGCAATATTTATGCCGGAAAAGGTCGGATCGGGTGAGTATAACATATAACTGCCATAGAAAATCGATTGAAAATTGTTGTTTTTCTAGATCACTTGAAATATAAATTGTTGTTATCATAAGAACTATAGCTAGAAAATTAATTGTATAAAAAATATATTTCTTAGTAATTTTGCACTCCGAAAATAGATCGGACCACTTTAACATACAGCAGCCATAGAAACGATTGTCTGAAAATGTTGCTTTTTAAGATAACTCAACCAAATTTACCAACTAACGGTTTTAGCATTATCTAAAGATGTTGACAAAATTTGATCAAAATCGGCCTACTATATCTCATTGCTGTCATAGGAACAATCGGTTTAAAAAATTGTTTTTTCATGAAAAACTTTTTTGTTTCTCAAGCTTTCCTAACCAAATTTATCTATTCTGTGTTTCTTAAGTATGTTCTTGTCATGCTGATATAATATTATTAAGATCGGGCTACTAGAGCTTATACAAATAGTTTATAGGAACAATCGGTCGAAAATTGAGTTTCCATATGTAAAGCTTTTCTGAAAGGGCATACCATCTTCGGCACGTCGAAAATAACTTCTCTGTTTTGTGTTTTTATGCACTTATTTTAATTATCTGTAAAAAAAAAAAGAAAAAAGAGTATATTGGGTTTGTCCGTCCGTCCGTCTGTCCGTATGAACCCAGTTTTTTTCCACAGTTTTGAAGCTAGAGCAACCAAATTTGTTATACATGTTGATATATACCATAGGAAGATAAAGTGTCAAATTCAACATTTTTAAGCAGTAAGACTATTATGAAAATTGTACCGAAGGCTATCTTAATTTCATAAAAATTATTTTTGGGAAAAACTATTCAAACTTGATACTTACAAATTTACTTATCATGAAGATAAATTCTAGAAATATAAAAATCTCTTTGAAGTTAATAAAAACTTTCTACTTTTACAAAAACTTTTCAATCTTAAAATTGCAATTTTTCAACTTTCATATATAAAAATTAGAAAACGGATTTGAATTCTTTAATAAAGACTTGTTTATTTAGACTTTATGTGAAACTTATAAATAAATAAGTCTTTACTTTAACTTTAACTTATAAATACATTTATGTTTCAGAAGAAACTCTTAAATAGTTGAAATTAATGATTAATACATAAGTTAAATGCTAAAAATAGAAATATGAGAAATACTTGAATCTTAAAAAAAAGTCTTTTGGTATCTAAAAGTCGTGCAGTATGTGTTGACTGTTTGATATTGTTATTGTAATTAGTTACTGGTGCTGACTTAATTAAAGATGCCCAAATCAAATGAACAATATCTACATTGTAAATGAAATTCCCACGGGGTTTCTGGCATTTGACTTGAGATGATGTTCGATGCTTTAGCTGAACTTAAAATGCTTGCAATTGTAAATAATATGTAGATGGCAGTTTTGCAAAACATGTTGCAGCATGTGGCAGCAACATATATAGTTATAGATATGTTTATGCATATCGCATGTCAAGTGAAAGCGTTATTTGATATTGTCAACGTCTGGAACTATTGTGGAACGCATTAAGTGTGTCAACATGTGTGTGGTTCGTATTGCTGCCACATTGCCACATTGCGCAGCTTCCGTCTTTGGTAACTGACAATTATGCAATAGAGTTCTAAGCTTAGCCAGTCGGAAACTGGGGAAGTGGGTGGGGGGGGAGTGGGGCAGGGATGTTCGTTAAAACGTTAGTTGCAACGCCCACAAACGGCTGGCGGCAATTGGCCTAAACCGCTGACCTTTTGGGGCCAACAAAGCTAACAAGCCCTGTCGATGAGCTGCACAATATTTGATTTCAACTTTAAGCCGTCATGCATTGCAGCAGCAACAATTGTTGTTGTTGTTCATTTTTTTTTTTTTTGCATAATTGCAAACTGTAGCAACAATGCAAACCGTTGGCAACTATAAAAACGCTGCGTTGTGCGGCAAATAGCAACAAAACAACTTTAGACACAAGCGTGTCAACAAGCAACAATAATCATCAAACATTAATAATCCTTCAACATGAAGTATCTGGTAAGATAAAGCAACAACAACATAAAGGATTAGCAGCTGACTTGTATTAAGAAATATTCTTTGCAGTGTGCTTTCGTCATATTTGCCATGTTCCTGGTAAATTGCCTGGCAGCTATTGCTGAGCCCGCACCAGCTGCTGAACTGGATGCAGCCGCTGTCGATGAGAAGAAGACGGAGAAACGTGGCATCTATGGCTTTGGTTATGGCCATGGTTATGGTGGCTATGGCGGCGGATATGGTGGCCATGGACATGGTCATTATGGTGGCTATGGCTTTGCCAGTCCCTATTACGGCGGCTATGAGTATGTGCACCATGCTGCACCCTACTATGGTGGTCATCATGGCGGCTATTATCCGTATCATCATGGCCACTATGGTTACTATTGATAAACAAATCTTACACAATACAAATTTCAAATTCGTAGAGTCCTGGGCAACAAAAAAAAAAAAAAAAAAAACAAAACATAAATCATTTTATATTATCGCAACACGCTCATCGCTGCACAATCATGCATATAATAATATAATTTTTTTTGTGGTTTTTTCTTTTTTTTTCGTGTATCATGCACTACGAATAAATGTTCTTCCAAAAGCTAAATAACAAAACTTATTTAAAGTGCAACATTTTGAATTCAAACAGACATTTTGAATTAAAACGTTTACGCGCGCCACGGTCATGCACTGTTGAGCAGTGCTGTAAAGCGACTGCTGAACAGTGCTGTTAAGTAAAAGCTTCGCAGTGCTGTATAAATTTTGAATTCAAACGTAGAAGCGCGCCAAGCGCATGCAACGCTGCGGTGCAGTGCTGGAAAACGACTGCTGCGCACGCAGTTGCCGATTGTAGCAGCATCGATAGGTATCGATGTCGATTGCTTGAAACTGCTGGCGGCGATTAGTATATCGATAGCAAGTGCTCTCACATTTTTTTTGTTGTTCATTTTTACGCTCTTCTTCGTCGGAGACGGTTGTTTCTTCTTGCTTTTGCTTTGCCCAAAGCAAAAAGTGGCTCAGCACAAATAAAAAAAAAATAAAATATACACACACACACACAATTTGATTTGAGCTAGAAAAGGATTCGGGTTGCGAGCTAAATAGAAACTGGTGTGAACAGCTGTTGTTGCAGTAGTGTTGGGTAATTTTTTGTTGTTTTTTGTGCTGTTTCTGTTTTTTTTTTCGGTTTTTATTTTTTTTTTGATTGTGCGTTGTTTTAGCCATAAAACTTAAGTGGCATCAAGTAAAAACAACAACAACAGCAGCAGCAAAACAAGTGCAAAACAAAATGAAATAAACACAAAATTGTTAAACAAAACCAAATTTCAAAATAATTATAAAATAAATAACCAACAAATGTACATACATACATGTGTACATTTTTAGTTGTGCTAGTACTAAATATAATAGTACTAAAAAAAAAAAAAAAATCAAAATTGCGTTTCTGTTTGTGAATATGTGAAGTGAAAAATAAAAAAATTAAAAAAAAGAAACACACGCACGCACTTCTACACGCATTCAAAAGTCGTGAATTCGTCGTTTGGCGTTTTTGTGTGTGCACACGCATACATACATACATATGCACATGTGTGTGCGTCGTCGACGTCGTCGTCGTCTCTAGGCAAGCGCGAGCGAGAGAAAGAGCAAACGAATCGTCTTTAGTTTCTGGTGTCGCTTTTATTTTTTTTTTATATTTTTTTTTTGCCAGAGTATTTACATTTTTTTTATAATAATTTTCGCATTGTGAAGTTTTTGGAAAAGCGTCGGCAGCAGCAGCAGCAACAGTCATAATAAGAACAACAACAATAATAACAACAAACACAACAACAATAATAACAACAATAATAACAACAAACACAACAAAAACAACATTTATAGGCCCGTCGAGCAGTTCGCGCCACTTTGAAGAGGTATGTACGCATGTTTGTGTGTGTTTTTGTCCAATTTAACAAAAATTCTTATTAGATCACAGTCATATGTGTGCGTGTGTGTGTATTCGAGCAGCCGTCGTTTCTCAGGTTCAGCACGACGACGCGGCGTCGACGTCGACTACTTCTTTTGCTTTTTGCTACTCACACTCATTTCGCCGTTATTTATGTAACAAGTGTGTGCGTGCTAAATGAAATGTTGTTGTTTTTGTATGTATTTGATGATTTTCTTGCGCCTCTCGCCATTTGTTGTTTTTTTGTCAACGTAAAAGTTTTTTTTTTTTTGTAATGAAGTTGGGCTTCAGCTTCGACGCTGGCGCTCGCACAGTGGGTCGGCTGCGGCTGCGGCGTCGACGTTGACGTTGACGCTGGCTCTTTGCACATTAGATTAGCGGCGGCGTCGACGTCGACGCTGGTTTTTGCACAGTGGGTCGACGTCGACGCTGGCTCTTGACAATTAGATTGGCGGCGGCTTGCACAGTGGATTGGCGTCGAGGTCGACGCATACCAAAAAAAAAAATCTTTTACAGCATCTGCCGCAGCAGCAGCACTGGAGCAATGCAAAGCGCATTGAACTGGTTAGGTTCACTTCTGTCATTTAGCTATCAACATTGAACATGGCGTTGACGACGACGACGACGGCGCCGCAGAAAATGTTTCGACCAGTTCGCAGCAGCAGCGCATCATTTGAGCTTTGACAGACGTCAGCGTCTGCGCCAGCGTCAGACGTCGCAGCATTTCTTCAATTGTGCTTTTGTTTCGAGTGCGAAGAGTGAAAGAGCGAGCATGAGGTAGAGGCGCCAAAATAACAATTACAACAACTGGAACAATTGTGTTTTGTGACGTTAGTGATGACAACAAATATCGTTTCATGAATCATCTGTTTAATTGTAAATAATTTAACGATTATTTCGCAATTTTCTGTTCGAAATTAAAAATGTAAAAAAAAACATTAGAAATTTCTGTTGAGAGAGATGAAAACTTCCTCCACAATCACTTCATCGTTAGAGTTCATTTTTGTTCCCTTTTTAATTTTTTATTTAACTTTAATAATTAGCGCTGATTCATCAGAGTGACCATGCACGTTTCAGGTGCATGGTCACACTGTATGAGTTATGTTACACACACACACACACAAGTAATAACTAGCAAATTCCTGGCAGCAATTATAGTGCTGGATACAGGCCTTAAAACTTAATTATGAACAAAAATAAATGGTTACTGAATTTTCAAATGTTTTTTTTTGTTATATTCATTGCTTTTTTTTTGTTATATTCATTGCTTTGAACTATCTATTCAATTTTATTTAAAACTAGCTTTAAACTAATCGATTAATTAATTAATCTTAATGTATCGATACATTAGAAGAACTCAAACGATTACTAACTAATCGATAAATTGAAATAATATAAACAATTATGAAACTCGATAAATTGAAAGACTGTAAACGATTATGAATGTATATATTGATAGAATCGATAAACTGAATTAATAGAAACGATTAATGTATTAATAAATTGAAAGAATTCAAATGATTATAAATGTATCGATAAATTGAAACAACCTGAACGATTATTAAACTCTCGATAAATTGAAAGAATATAAACGATTATTAATGTATCGATTAATTGAACGAATTCAAACGATTATTAATATATCGATAAGTTGAAATAATATGGACGATTATTAATGTATCGATAAATCGAAATAATGTTAATGATGTTTTTGTAGTTATCAGTTAAGCGTGCCATCGCTAATTGTGACTATTATTATTATGGAAGCGACATACGTCAACATCGCTGCTTTTGTATGTTTGCAGCAGCAGCCGCTGTCGCTTGTTGCGCTTTTGTTGTTGTTGTACTTAATTTATTTTTTTGTTAAGCATATTTTCATTGGAAAATTCGTCACAGCAAACGAAAAAAAAAAACTAAATAAAAATGAAATGTGTGTAAATAAACCAAAGTGGAATACATTTAATTAATTTTATGAAAGCAACACCCACCCCTTGCCCCAACAATGCGCAATTGAAAATGCGATTTTATGATGCTCGAATTTAACGCCACATTCGATTTTCGTTTTTCAGTTTTTCATTAAGCGCACAAAGTGTTTATGCAGAAACGCAGAAATGCAGAAAATAAAAATATTTATTCGTATTCCCCACAGAGACCCCCCCTCCCCTCCCCTCCCACCATTCTTTCTACTTACTTCCACGAAATTCTTTTCTACTTTCAACATTAAAGATTGGCATCAAAATTCGTGCCCAATTCCGCCTTTCTCGTTGCCTTGCACACTACTCGTTAATCGTTACTCGTTACTTTTTGCGTTTAAATAAATACCGAGTCAATTTAATGCTTCTAGTTTTACCCTTGAAGACATTTTTAAATGTCCTTGGCATTTGTAATTTACCCAATTTACTATTCAATAAGAAATTCGAATAACACCACTCGTTTCTTTCCACTCGTCAATCATTATTGTAATGTCATTTCCAAGTGTCGAATCAAATTTAAACTGTAAAACAGCTGACGCGTCACACGACTTTTCTCACTCGTTAATCGTTGCGTTGTTATAATCAAATAAATACCGAGTATCAATTAGATGCACCCTTGACAAAGCTTTTTTTTCTACTCGCTATACTTTAATATGCACTTAATGACATTATTAATTGTCCTTTGGCAATTGTTGACTCTTCATTTAATATGCTTACGTGTGTATAAAAAGTGGTTTGAGTTGGCTCTTTTTGTTAACTGTCAACCCGCACTCGCTACTCGTTGCTTGTCGCCCACTTTTAAATATAAATTTAATTACCGAGCATCAATTAAATGCAGCTGCCATTTATTTTGTAAAGTAGTAGTATCGTTTCTTGATACTCGTTACCTAATACTCGTCACTTGGTGCTCTTCGCTTGATACTCGTCACTTGGTGCTCTTCGCTTGATACTCGTCACTTGATACTCGTCAATTGATACTCACTTGTTACTCTTCAAATTATACTCGTTTCTTTATAGTATAAAGTTTATACTCATTACACGTCACTTAATACTCGTCAGTTGATACTCGTCACTTGGTGTTCGTTTCTTGATACTCGTTACCTTATACTCGTCACTTGGTACTCGTCGCTTGATACTCGTCACTAGATACTCATTACTAGATACTCATTACTAGATACTCGCAACAAGATAATCGTCACTTGGTACTCGTCACTTGATACGCGTAATATAATACACGTCACTTGATACTCGTCACTTGATTCTTTGTGTCACTTTGTGTTCGTTTCTTGATATTCGTTACCTTATACTCGTCATTTGGTACTCGTCACTTGATACTCGTCAATTGATACTCACTTGTTAATCTTCAAGTGATACTCGGTACTTTATAACCATTACTTGGCAGTTGATAATCGTCAGTTGATACTCGTCACTTGATAAGCGTAATCTAATACTCGTCACTAGACACTCGTCACTTAAGACTCGCCACTTAAGACTCGTCACTTAAGACTCATCACTTGATACTCCTGACTAGACACTCGCAACTTGATACTCACAACTAGATACTCGTCCCTTGTTAATCGTCCTTTGATACTCATTACTAGATACCCCTTACTTGATACTATTTAATCGTTGCATTTTATGAAATGACTCGAATCAATTAAATGTGTATTATATATTAAAAAAAAAGAAGTGTTTAAATGGTTTTCATTGCAGTTGTGTTGTTTAATTGTCCTTTTTGTAAGAAACTGTAATTACTCGTCAGTTGTCGCTAGCTTTCTAAAGTAATTACCGAGAGTCAATTAAATGCAGCTGTGCCCCAATTGTATTTAAGTTGCTTTATGTTAAATATGCAACGCCCCATTTGAAGACATTTTGTAATTTTGTTCAATTTGTTCATTTTCCTATTAACTATTCACAGCTGCAAGTGGTGACTAGTTGGGTGGTTTGCTGGTTGAGGGCAGTGTGTTGAGGGTTGAAGGTCGAAGGTTAACTCAAGGTTTGTGTACAGTCATTAGAATAGTAAATTAGACAACAGATATCAATGCGACTGACTATTCTTATAAAATAACAATAATAAAAACGTTTATCAATTCAGAAAATTTTCCGAAATCTGTGCAAAGAACAAAAAAGAATGCGAAATGCAAAGAATAAGAATATTAAAAAGAAAAAAGAGTACTTCGCTCGCTTCGTTTGCTTATCAATGTGTATGACGTCTGTTCTCCTTGTTGTTGTCCATTGTTGCGCCTGCCCTAATCTGTCTTACAGTTGTGTATACAAATATATATGTATTTATATGTATTTATTGTGTTGTGCATACAAATATATATGTATATATATGTATATATATATATATATATGTTTATACAGCAATCTGGAACAGATATTTAATTCAGCATCATTCACGAGTGCTCTACTCGCTACTTTTGTATCTGCATTCAGATCCATTTTCATTTCCATTTGCATTCATCATTTTCTCGAGACTTAAGAAAATCGCACACAAAAGCGCAAAAACTCTGAATAGGGATTCAAATGAATCAGTTTTATAATGCAATGAATATCGTTTAGAATAAAGCTGCAATTGGAAACATGAATTAATCATTTCTGTTCATTGTTAAATGAAATGTAAAACTAAGTTTATTTCAAAAATAAATACGTTTTAACTATAAACCAAACTGCACGAACAAACTGATCTAGTTCATTTATTGATTAATACATAAATGTATATTATATAATGAAGGGTGATCATTATCTCTTGAACATTATTCATCACGGGTTTGGCTTTTAAGCACTGACGGGTGATAAGTTTTTTTTTTTAATATAAAACGATTTTTTATGACTGGGAATCGAAAAAAAAATTTGCAAAAATGAGTGTGGCGTAAAGTTACAAAAAACGGAAGTGGATCTTGGATTACAAATTTGCAAAACTCTGCGAATTGGCCAAGACTTTTTATACAAAACTTTTTTATCACGATTTGAAATAATACAAGTTTGTTTTGCAAGTTATGAAATTTAAAAATGTTTTCTATATATTTCTATTTTATTACTCTTAGCATGTGGCGTAACGTTACTTAAATTTCCGTTGACTTTGCACTTGAATATTTACATCTAAGCTTGGTTAAATTAATCGATTAACATATTTTTTAGTTATTTGTTAATGTTATTGAATGTTTAAGAAATTTTTTTTCATCATTCAAGTATCAGCTCATTTGACAACGTAAATATTAAAGAGAAAATGGTCTAAAATGAATAAAATAAGGGCACAAAGTCATTTTTGCGGATTGCAGTCGATTTGCTAATGATAGTTATTGAACTGGACTGTAAATTGTTAGATTTAATCAATATCTAATAATTTATTAAGATTAAAGCATATAATTCGGAAGTAATAGGTACTAATCATGACTTTGCAATTTTCGGTACTGGTGGACTTTCTGGCGTAAATGCCCATATGCTGTTTTGGAGTTAAAAATTTCGGCCAGAATAAATTTGAAAACCTATCGAATATACTTTTGCGTTGCCATCTCAAGTTATGACACATCGATTAATCGATTTAATCGATAGTAACTTTTTAAAATCGATAAAGGAACGAAACGATTATTTGATCTAATTATTAATTGAAGCTACGCATAGAAGTACATAGAAATGTATGTACATATGTATGTATGTATGTTTTATGTACAGTAGTAGAATGTATTGTAACATACATATATGTATTTTGCTAACAGGATTAACTTCTTTTCTACTTGTCTCTTTTTCCTTACAGATTCATGCAAAATGTCTAGTCCTGACGATAGAATACCTATACATGGTGAGTGTAACCGTTATTGTTTGAGTGGGTGGTTGGGTGGCATGGTAATAACAATAGAATGTACATTTTGAGTTATATGCATGTATGTATGTATGTATGTATATATGTTTGTGCATGTACATATATGTACAGAGCGCGCGTACAAACAAAAGCTTACACACACACACATAAAGAGTGCAATTGTATGTGTGCGTGGCTTCCAAAAATAACTGTTAATAAGAACACAAAAGCGAACATCGCTGCCGACTGAATTTTGGCTCGGAAACAGTTAACAAAAGCAGCGACGTCCGAAGCAGCAGCGGCTAAACAACAAGCAAATTGTCCATGGTCGGGTTGCAGAAGCAGAAGAAAAAACAGAAACAGACGAGACCAAGAGACCATCAAGTGGTTGGTGACTGCGACTGTGACTGCGATGTTGACTGCGACTGCGATTGTGACTGCGACTTTGTGTGTGGCGAAGAGAGAGAGAGAGCAGCTTCTGCTTGTGTATGTATATGTGAGAAGGAAGTTATTTTGCTGAATTGCCAGCGTTGTATCGATTTGTTCACAGCGAACCAGTTCGATAATTGAACGAATGATTTGTGCTCGTGATTCTAAGTTAGTTCGCATTGCTGAGACGGGGGTAATAGATTCTTCCATATCTTTTTTGTTATTTATCCGATCTTTATGAAATTTACGCAGCTGATCAACATATACGTGTACCAAAAATCAAAGCTTTATCTTTAAAATTGTGGCTGTGGGATTCTTTTGCGATTTGCGGGTGTGCGAGGATAGTGCATCTGAAATTTGAAATAAACTTAATCTGCGAATGGTATACAGGAACCTGCATGCCAAGTTTGGTGTCTCTAGCTCTTATAGTCTCTGAGATCGACGCGTTCATACAGACAGACGGACAGACAGACGGACATGGCTAGTTCGTCTCGGCTGTTGATCCTGATCAAGAATATATATAGTTTATATGGTCGGAAATGCCGCCTTATGTCTGTTACACACATTTGCAGTACTTTATAACTCCCTTTTTCCCATTTTTAATGGGAACAGGGAGTAAAAAGCTAAATTGGCTATTGACAGCTACAAAAAGCTAACCTAACCCAAAAAATAGCCAAATAAAATGGCCTATGCAAATTTAACGATGTTCTTTGAGAACTATAGAAATTTGGTTCAATATATTAACTACTTAACTTTATTTAAACACAATTATTATAAATTAATATAAATAATTAGTTTGACATTAACTGAACTGGAAACTTAAGAGATCTTGACACTTTGTCTGCCTATGGTTGCTCTTTAAAACTCATAAATAACTCTTATTTCATAAGTTTTATTTTAGAACTAAAAAATAGCTCTAATTCTTTAACTCTTATTTTAAAAGTCAATAATAATTGGTATTTCTTGCTTACCTTGATTATGTATTCTAATTCTAAGTGTTAAAAAACGTTTCTTTTAAACAAGTCCACAATCGATGATATCAAATAAGATATTCAGATTTTCCAATAGTATTTTCTGGTTTCTTTGGGAACTTTTTTTTAGAATTGTTTCGAGATTCTGTTTGCGTTTAGTTGGGTTTCTTTTATCGCCCTTATGTACTGCACATTGAACTAGTGCCGGAACTAGTTACTCAGCCAGTTAAACATCATATACAAATGTAGATCAAAATTTCAGCTTCAGTTGTTGCCACAGTGTCAATGCCAAGCACGTGCAATAACACTTTGCTTGGTCTGCCCTTAAACTGCTTCTCCTTCCTCTCAATACCTCTCTCTCTCTTTCACTCTCTCGCTCTCTCTATCTCCCACTCGCACCCTCTGGCGCTTGGCGCTGCTGCTGCTGCTGTTGCCTCAGTGTCTGTTTGTTTGTATGACCAAAAGCAAAAGCAAAACAACAACAATAACAATAATAAAAGCAGCAACAATAATAACAACAACACGAACAACATTCGTTTATCGATTTTGTTCTATTTTTAGCATAACGAAAAATGTACTTGCTTTTGAAATGTGTAACGACGGCGCCGACGCTGGCGTCGCTGCCAACGCTAACGCTAACCTTACGGCCTTTCAGCGTCCTTCTGCTTCTTCTTAAACTTATGTGCTTCTCCAGTTTCTATTCCATTTTACCCCCCTTTTCCTTCGCTCTCTCTCTCTCTCTCTCTTCCTACACAATTTATATACCCTGCAATACGCTTTTGAGACAATGAATAATTGCGAGCGTTTTGAATTCGCATAACTCACTCACTTGCTTACTCATTCACTCACTCACATAACTCACTCACTTGCTTACACTTATTCACTTATACTCACTAACTTACTAACTCATTTATTGACTCACTTAGTAACTCACTTACTAACTCATTTATTGACTCACTTAGTAACTCACTTACTAACTCACTTACTAACTCACTCACATAACCCACTCACATAACTCACTCACTCAGTCACCCGCTCAGTTACTTACTCATTCACTCACTTCCTTCCTCACTCACTCACTTCCTTCCTCACTCACTCACTCACACACATCACTCACTTACTTACACTTATTTATTCACTCACTAACTTATTAGCTCGTTTACTAACTTATTTACTTACTCACTAACTCATTTACTAACTCATTCACATAACTCACTTGCTTACTCATTCACTTATTCACTCACTTACTCACTCAGTCACCTGCTCACTTACTCATTCACTCACTTCCTTCCTCACTCACATCACTCACACAGATCACTCACTTGCTTTCACTTATTTATTCACTCACTAACTTATTAACACATTTACTAACTTACTTACTTACTCACTAACTCATTTACTAACTCACTCACATAACTCACTCACTTGCTTACTCATTCACTCATCCACATAACTCACTCACTTTCACTTATTCACTCACTTACTAACTCATTTATTAACTCACTAACTAACTCACTTACTTACTCATTTACTAACTCACTCACCCTCTCACTTACTTACTCACTCACTTACTCACTCATTCACTTACTTACACTTACTTATTCACTCACTAACTTACTAACTCACTCACTCTCATAACTCACTCCTCCGCTCATTTACTAACTCACTCACACACATCACTCACATAGATCACTCACTCACTTGATAATAGCTAAATTGACTATAGAAAATAGCTGAAATTTAAAATTTGTCAATTTGTTTGAAAGAAGATACAAAAAAAAGGGTATCGTATCGTCATTTATGGTCAGAAATTTGCATTATATGATGCTCCATTGCCCAGAAAATGTGGGAAAATATCTAAAAATGTTTTTTTTTCAAGCCCACATCAAAGTTACGAGTCCTTAACTGCAGGACATGCATGCATAAGTCTGTACGTACATTGTCCTTGCATATATAAATAAATCTTTTGATTACTTAAGTTACATTTATTTGCTAAGGACGCATAACGTGAGCTTTGAAGAACGCACCTGCAAATGGTCACATGCCCAGTTACACATTATACACCCACTACCCTATATTATTATATTGTTAGATTTATACTCACCCTCATCCTATTTCCTCCCACTTAGTTATTGTATAGTGAATTTCCAAGAATATAAACTTGACTCCCCTCTGCATGTGTCTCCACGTGTATTTGTTGGGTGTATATCAATGCATTAGAGTTGTGAATTGTAGTTCCAATTGAAGGAACCAGTTCAGAAGTTCAATTGAAGCAATCAGTTGAGAAGTTCAATTGATGGAATCAGTTCAGACTTATCGGTCATTCGTTCGCTCATTCTTTATTCAATTAAAAACAATTAATATATATCACAGATGCAATGTGTACTAAAATCAGACTTTCATCAAATTTAGTTCAAATGATTCAAAAATTGAATCAAATGAAAGAATAAGAATATATACATAGATATATAAGTTCATGGGAGATGAACTCAAGTGGACATAAATGAAAATAATCAATCTAAAAAAAAAAACAAGTAAGAATGCTCTAGTCGAGTGTGCCCGACTACGAGACACCCTGCTCCCAACTTGCATTTCAAGCAGTTCAGCGGCAACACAAGCACAAAACTTGTCCACTGCCTGTCAAACTGTTGCTTCTACCTGCTGAGACGAAGATAATAGATTCTTCCTTAACTTTGGTGCTATTTATCCGATCGTTTTTTGGTCATTGGTAAAACATATATGTGTATCAAAAATCAAAGCTTTACCTTTACAATTGTGGCTGTGGGAGTTTTTTTCGATTTGCGGGGGTGCGGGGGGTGTATCTGAAATTTGAAATAAACTTGATCTGCGTATGGTATACAGGAACGTGCATGCCAAGTTTCGTATCTCGAGCTCTTATAGTCTCTGAGATGCAGACGGACGGACAGACAGGCGGACATGGCTATGTCGACTCGGCAGTTGATGCTGATCAAGAAAATATACTTTATGTAGTCGGAAATGCTTCCTTCTGCCTGTTACATACATTTGCAGTACTTTATAATTCCCTTTTTCCCATTTACATATTAGTTCCTTCGTTAAGTTTAATGTGCAGTTTATTTCTTCGTTAAGTTTAATGAGCAGCTTTTTTCTATTGCTAAGTTTAAAGTACAGTTTTATTTCTCCGTTAAGCTTAAAATGCAGTTTTACTTTCCCGTTAAGACCGCATTTAGATGAACAAGAACTTAACGAAGAAACGTCATCGTCTAAATGTGGACTCAGACTGAACTTAGACGATGACATTTATCTCATGACGTTCTTCGTTAAGTTCTTGTTTGTGAGCAAGAGGTGTAGAGTGGTTGCCTGCTCCGCTTCAACTCTTCCCTACAAACGCTAACTTACGAAAAACGTCACGAGATAAACTTCATCGTGTAAAATGCCGACTAAGTTTAGTGTGCAGTTTTATTGAACAAATGAACTAAAGTTGATATCACCTGAGTAACATGAATCGAGCTCAAGTAGATGAACGGAACTACAAGTTCAGCGTTGATTTAAGCGACTAGTTCAATTGAACATTATGCGGAACGATTCGGTTCAACTCAAGTATGCATGTGGCATTGTTATATAAAATCGTTAGCTTTATGTATCGCACAATATGTCAATTTGTAGCAGAATAGAAAAACTCCCAAGCCTCAATACCTCAACCCCCTGTCCCTCTCCCACTTATGGCACACACAACCCTCTCCATTTACGAGCTGCTTCTCTTCCTCTTGCTCAGTCAGTGTGTGCTCATGTGTTGTGCTGTGTGTATGTGTGTGTGTGTGTATTTTGTGTGTTTGTGTATGTAATCTTTGCTGTTGTTGTTGTTGTTGCTGCTGCTTTTTGGCTTTGCATTTATTTGTCAAGGTGAAACACGCACACACACATGGCTAGAGCGGGTGTGTGCTGCTCACACACACATACAGCAGCTAAAACTTCGAAATAAGCCAAAAACTGAACCAGCCACGCCCACTTATATATATTATATGGCCCCCGCGCCCAGGGGCACCCAAAATTGCTGTTGCCGCAAAGTGAGTCTATTTTTAGACGAGCGCTGGAAATTTTTCTCCAATGCATACACACACACATACATGCATGGGCGTAACCAGGATCTTAACTCGGGGGGAGCTAGTGCAGGTATATCAATATTCAATTGAAAAGCTTGAAGATTCTGCATTCCAAATTTAGTGCATGCGCATTTCCGCCAGAAAGTCCACCAGCACCGAAAATTGCAGAGTCATGATTACTAACTATTACTTTCGAATAAAATGCTTTAATCTTATTAAATTGTTAGATATTGATTAAATCTAACAATTTACAATCCAGTTCAATAACTATCATGAGCAAATCGACTGCAATCCGCAAAAATGACTTTTTGTCCTTATTTTGTTCATTTTTAGACCATTTTCTCTTTAATATTTACGTTGTCAAATGAGCTGATACTTGAATCATGAAAAATATTTCTTAAACATTCAATAACATTAATAACTAACTGACAAATCTGAAAAGCGATCAATTTAACCAAGCTAAGATGTAAATACTCAAGTGCAAAGTCAACGGAAACGCCACATACTAAGAGTAATAAAATCCAAATAGAAAACATTTTTAAATTTCATAACTTGCAAAAAAAAAAACTTGTATTATTTCAAATCGTGATAAAAAAGTTTTGTATAAGAAGGCTTGGCTAATTCGAAGAGTTTTTCAATTTTGTAATCCAAGATCCACTTCCGTTTTTTGTAACTTTACGCCACACTCATTTTTGCAAATACCATCAAATCAATTGGGTCGATTGGTGTGATTTCTTTTACTGAATATTATGCTGCTCAAATACTTCGCAAATAAGAATTTTTTTTTTAAATTTGACTTAATTTTTTTTTTTTTACAATTTGCCGTGCAAATGTCACGTTACGCCACTACGGAATTGCCTATATTTTATAATTTATTTGATTCCATTATTATCGATACAAATAAAATTAAGATTAAACACATACAAAATTTGTAATTAAAAAATTAATTTAATCAAATTAAATGTATCTAAAATTTTTTAAAAATTGTTCGAATTTTATGAAATCTGCCAATTTAAAATCTTTTTCAACAACTTTCATAAGCATATCTCAATAATTAAATTTAAATTTGTATAATAGAACAAAATTTATTTTTATCTCAAAAAACCGAAAATCAGAGTTATTAAAACATTCAAACATTTCTCAATTTGATTAATTCTTACTTGTGATCCCTGTGCGCAGGGGAGGGGTGCGGTTAACACCCCTTTGACTACGTCCATGCAAACACATATACATATACATATGTACGCACGCATACTAATGTCGTCTGCTATCATTCAAAACAGAGTTAAGCAGAGAAGTGGGTCGAGTTATTATTATTATTATTATTATTATTGTTGTTGTTGTTGTTGTTGTTGTTCTAAGCAAATTTAGCCGAAATTCAGACAAGAAGCGTCTTCCGCCTTGCTCCCCCGCCCCCTTTGCATAATTTATCTGATCATGCATACATGTTAACATTACATACATACACGTACATATACAACATATGTATGTATATGTTTGCATGTAATTGGTTTTGTCGTTTTAATTTCCAATTCAAATGCCAATTGGAATTTAGTTTCAATTTCAATGTCAGCGTTGTTGTTGCTATTATTATTATTGTTGTTGTTTAGGGTCTCATCAAATTTGTATAACGCCCCTCTTCTTTCTGTGCCTTGTGTTTGAAACACGTGCAGTGTTTGTTGCTGTTTGTTGGTTTCTATGTCAACACAGTATTGACCTTGGCGACGTCGAAAACAAAAACAACACAGTCTTTTCAAACTTCTTGAACAAAACAGCTGACTGCAATCTCTCTCTCTCTCTCTCAATCACACTTTTTCTATTCAACTCTCACAGCATGCATACATAAATACATGTTTGTATATACATATACATACATACTTATGTATGTATGTCTGCTGGCTAGAAACTTTTTGCATGCACCTGCAGCGCAGTCAGTATATTGTTTACAAGTGTAACACACACACACACACACACTCGCACACACACACACTCGCACACACACACAGCAAACATCAGCTGCAGCTGTTGCTTGGACGAGAGCGCATATGCTCTCATTGGCACACTCTCTTTCTTGCTGTCCCTCTCCCACAGAATTCTTTTTGTTTGTTTTTCGATTATGTATTTCGAAATACCCTATAAAGCTTGAAATTAGGTTTGATTGTATTAAATCAAAGTGATAAATTTATATATACATAACCCAAGTCACATTTAAAGTATAAAAAGTGAATTCCAACAAGAAATTTGCATTCGGATGCAACCGACTACGACATACTCTTTTTTAGCATCTTTGCAGAGTCTGAATTGGATGTGGCAATACAATTTTTGGTCAAATCTTTCAAGTTTTAGTTTTGGTTGCTTATAAAACTTTGCTCAATTGGGTGTGGCGAAATTTTTGTATATCCAATCCATTTTATAACTCAAAAGAAGTCAACAGAACTTTTTACTCTCTGTTCCCATTAAAAATGGGGTAAAGGGAGTTATAAAGGCCTGCAAATGTATGTATATAAACTATATATATTCTTGATCAGCATCAACAGCCGAGTCGATCTGGCCATCTCCGTCTGTCTGGCCATCCGTCCGTCTGTCCGTCCGTCCGTCTGTCTGTCCGTCTGAATGAACGCGTCGATGTCAGAGACTATAAGAGCTAGAGACATCAAACTTGGCATGCTGGTTTCTGTATACCATTCGGAAAATTTCAGATACACCCCCCCACACCCCCGCAAATCCCATTCGGAAAATTTCAGATACACCCCCCCACACCCCCGCAAATCGAAAAAGCTCCAACAGTCACAATTTTAAAGATAAAGCTTTGATTTTTGATACACATATATGTTTTACCAATGACCAAAAAACGATCGGATAAATAGCACCAAAGTTAAGGAAGAATCTATTATCTTCGTCTCAGCAGGTAGAAGCAACAGTTTGACAGGCAGTGGACAAGTTTTGTGCTTGTGTTGCCGCTGAACTGCTTGAAATGCAAGTTGGAAGCAGGGTGTCTCGTAGTCGGTCACCCTCGACAGTTACTGAACCACAGGCCAATTTGGCTTATCGATAGTTTTCATTCTTAATGCAAATAACAAGTTCGATAACAGTGCAATTGCAGCTGTACAGAGTATCACAAAGTCGTTAACAAAAAAACGTTTGTTTTGAATTTGACTTTTGTTTTATGTATACAATGTACATATGTATGTATGCATGTATATGTATATAAGTGTACTTTTCGTTTTAAGTTTTTGTGCAATGTGCGCGAGTTGTGTTGAGTTTGTTGTTGTTGGCAACTAGTGATTCTGCTGATGCTGCTGCTTCTAAATATATACTCCGATAGCCATGCACGATTTATAATAGCAGCTATAAATAGAACAACAGGTCACGGCCTATTCGGTCAGCCTTTTGCATAGATATGTTGCTTTTTTTTTGTATACACACTCGCACTCACATTCACATACACACAGAAGCAGATAAGCAACGTTTTATGCACATTGCATTTGACGCTTGACGCTGCGTAGCAGCATATTTCGCCATTGTTTTTGTTGTTGCTTTTGTTGTTGCTACTTTTGCTTTTGCTATTGTTTCTATATTTAGCCAGCCACCTCTCAGCAGCCCAAAACTAGACTTTGCCTTACTTGCTGCTGCTCTGCTGATTGATTTATTTCGCTGCTTTTGCGCTGCTGTCAGTGAGCAAGCAGCGGTTCAAAGAGGAAGAAAGGGGGGGAAAGAGAGAGAGAGAGAACTAGAAACACACAGCAGCCACACTGCTTTTGAACTCGTAAACTAAATCTAACGCGGGGTGTTACGGGAATCCTTAGAGATTTTCAGTTGGCTTGCATTTTCATACGCTCTGAGAAACAGCCGGTGCTGAAATGCTTTAAGATATTGAGTTTTTTGACTTATGGAAGAGTCACTGAAACAATTTCAATTTAATTGCAATCAATTTATAGCCAAATTACATATCACAGATATCTCTCGGTTGGTTTCAAAACTACTGCAAAATTACTAGAGACTTGGTTGAAAACATTGACAAAATCAATTTTAAAAATAAAATAAATATTTGTAATGGAAACAAAAATTTTTTTTCTGAACTATCTGCATTGCATTTAATAAACATTTGAATTGTTTAGTTTATTAATTTTAGATTTTAAAAAATATCCATTGAAAAAATGCAGTCAACCAAACCAACCGAACCCGGCAGCTGTCAGCTTGCTCGCAATTGATTGCTACAGAAAAGAGTTGCCATACAATTTGTTAAAATTTGAATTTTGTTTAAAAGTTCAAAATATTAGTTGCAAATATAAGTTGGTGTACTAACACTTTAATAATAAAAATTATCTTTACAATTTTTGCTTATCAAAAAGAATAACAGAAGTGCGAAAAAATTTAAACAAAATTATTTCTGTGTACTGGCAAAGCTTAAATCAAAATCTCTAGAGATTTCTGTGACACCTTAGAGTTGGAATTCGGTTGGAAGAGCTTTCCGTGACACCCCCATAAATGACGTATTCAGTAGTTCCTTTATTCATTCGTTCACAAACGACACCGCTCATTTGATTCAGTTGGTCATTGTTCATGAACGATGTCGGTCATTTAGTTTATTCATTTGTTTAAAACGCCAATATGACTTTAATCATTAAAGTTGAATGTAAACCATAGACTTTGTTACAAAAAAAACTGAATTATTTTCAATTTAATTTTTTGATTTTTATTATTGTTATTTTAATATTAAATTAATTTTAATTGTAATTTTCATGACCAATGCAAGTGAACTTGTGCCGAACGAAAGAATTGCTCATGGTTTTTTTTAAGAACAGAGTACATGCCAGTATGGAGCTTTGAACTGTGCAACGAAACGCTCTTACTTGATTTCAAATGTAAACAAAATCTATGAAAAAACATTCAACATTTTTAAATGGTTTAAAACATGAAAAATATGTGCTAAGTGTAAAGCACATTTTGTTTATTGGTTTTTGTTTTTACCTACTTTTCTACTCTATTTACTTAGTAGACTGATTTATTTCAAATTTAAAATTATAAACATGCCTAAATATTTCAAATGAACACAAAGTGAACGAATGGACGAGCGAACTACATGTGTATGCATGTGTGTTTGTATGTATGTATGTGCCAATTTCTTAGTTCATGAACAATTTAACAACTTCGATATGTACAATGTACATATATGCACACATATAACATGCATACATATGGAATTTATGTACATATATACAAGTTGATGTTGTTGTCTTTCAGTCAGCAATAGAAACAGCAACAGCAACAATCCAATTGGACATTTTGCTTAGTCATAAATGTGCGCGCAATTAGTCCACTCCAACCAAATGTCTAATTGCTGATCGGGAGAGAGCTGATTGCAAATGGAGAGAGACACTGACAGAGAGGGAGAGTGAACGAGAGAGTGAAGGAAAGAGTGTTGTGAGTGTGTGGGAGAGTGTGAGCAATAGACTGACTTGATTGACTCGCTGCCAGTTTATCAATGAACGTTTTGTGTGTTGACTGCACTTTGCCTTGTGTCCATTAGCATCGCCAGCAACAGCGACGCGTTGTCAGTTTTGTAGCGGAATTTTTTGTATTTTTTTTTGGCGTTTGTTTGTTTGTGCGCCACAAAAGCAAATCAAATTAGTTGGACCGTGCTAAAACATGTATCAGTAGGCATTGGTGGAGGAAGGGTAGTAAAATGGAGTGGGTGGGGGGTGGTGATAGAGATAGATGAAAAAAGAAGACAACGACAAGCGGAACTGGTCGCTTGGTCTGCTGTGTTGTGGCCTTTGTCGTTGACGTTGACTTCGGCGTCGTCACGTGCGCGCTGTGGCCAGCGCAGCGCAAGCAGCGGTTATCTAAAAAAGCGCTCGGGCCGGGCCCATGTAATCGCTGTAAACTTGTACAAGGTTACTAAAAATAGCTACAGAGACACTCACAGATACTAACACACACACACACATACGTATGGCTTCGCTCGGTTTACTTCGGTATTCAGCCTCGGTTGAAGCCGAGGCAAAGGCGGAGATGAAAATGGAGACTAGTGATGGCAAAACAAAACGTTATTAATCGCTCAAAAGATGTTTTCAAAACTCTGAAATCAACAAAAATAAAAATCAAAAACAAAAAACAAAAACCAAAAATTTCAAAAATTAAAAAAAAAATTATTTTAAATTATAAAAAACATGAAAATAAAAAACATGAAAATAAAAAAAAATATATAAAAAAAATTTATACAGAAATAATTAATTAAAGCAATAAAAAAAACAAAGTGTTAAGATCGGCCAGATCGGG